>PVIW01008353.1:0-62051 GCA_004026585.1 Noctilio leporinus
TCTTTCCTTGGGTTAACCTGCTTTGCTTCCTTGCCTTAGTTGAGCACCCTTCTGTGATAGGAGATTTGTGGAGTTCAATGTTGCCGTCTCCCAGATTTTCTCCACTTGCTGTTCTTGGTGTGTCCTTTATTTGGGCTGTCTGGTTGTATTCTGGGCCTGCGGGCTTTTAGCAGAAACAAAAACAAAAAACAAAAACAAAAACAAACAACAACAACAGAAAAAAAACCAAAAACAAAATACCAAACCAAACCCCCCCCCAAAAAAAAAAATTGCAAAAGGAAAAAAGAAATAAAAATGGTAATAATAATAAGAAGAAAGGTTTTAGATGGCTGTTCACCCTTAATAATCCCTGACTGGTCCAGATGGAGCCTGGACCTGAGGGCTTTTAGCAAAGGAGAAAAAAAAAAAAAAAAAAAAAAGGAGAATGTCACAAGAGAAAGAGAAATCAATATTAATAAAGAAAAGGTTTAGTTTTCTGTTCACCCTTTATGGTCTCTGTTTGGTCCAGGTGGACCTAGGACCAGTGGGTTTTTTTTTTTGTTTGTTTGTTTTTTTTGATTATCAAGGTAAATTTGATTTAAAGATTTTTAAAATTTATTATTTTTAGAGAGAGGGAAAGGGGGAGAGGCAGAGAGGGAGAGAAGCATCAATGTATGGTTGCCTTTCACCTGCCTCCAACCATGGACCTGGCTGCAGACCTGGCTTGCAACCTCATTATGTGCCCTGGCTGGGAATTGAACCAGCAACCTTTGGGTTCGCAGGCTGGCACCATTCCACTGAACCACCAGCCAGGGCTACCAGTGGGTTTTATCAGGGAGAAAAGAAAGGAGAAAGAAAGAAAGAAAAGAAAAAAAAAGGATGGGGGAAGAACGTCACAAGACAAACAGAAATCAATATTAATAAAGAAAGTTTTTAGCTGTGTGTTCCCCCTTTATGATTTCTGATTGGTCCAGTTGGAGCCAGAACCTGTGGGCTTTACCAGGAAGAAAAGGAAAAGAAAAATTAAAAAAAAAGGAAAAAAGAAAGAAAAAAAAGAGGAAGGAAGAAAAGAATAAAGAAAGGGTTTAGAAAGGCTGGGGAAGGGAGGAATACTTAGATTGAGGACTGGGAATGTGTTATAGCCACAGAGTGAATAGACTTTAATTCGAGAGTAAGGGAGGGTCTTGGGTATTTAGGTGGATTGAGGTATGGGGGGGATTAAGAATATGTGAGGAGTAACTTTTGCAAAGGATATGTGGGGGCTTAATAGTTCATATTGCTCTCGGTATAACTCAGGTGCTTGAAATTGGCAGCAATTCCTTTCCTGATGCTGCCTCTTTTTCTTAGTCAGGACTTTACATTCTATAGTCTATATTCTAGCCGGTCTTGGCGCGTGGCAGGGCCTCTGATTGTCACAGTAGGGCTGATTCTGAGTGTCCGCCCCCAGGTAGGCTGGGCCTTCAGCAGCCTGGCTGTTTGTTAGGGCTGCCGGTGTTCTGGAGCCGGCAGGCAGCCCCCTCCCACTCCTGGCGGTTTCTTGCCCAGGACACGCCCCCAGCACTTCTGCGGGCAGCCCGCAACTTTGCCGGTCCCTGTGTCGACTGACACTGCCCCCGCAGTTCCGGGAGGAGGGCGGGCCTGTCAGTCAACACTGTCCGGGGTCCGCCTGCACTGTCCCGCCCTTCCGGGGCGGGCACCACGCCTCCAAGCCAATCAGCTCTCCGCGGAGTCCTTTACGCGGCCTCTGTGATGAGCCCCTCCCAGGCGTGGGTGGTGCGGCCTTTGTCTCCGGCAATGGCGGGTCGCCCGCCACTAGTTCCCGGCTTGCCGGCTCTCTGGCTCGCTGTTTGGAATTTCCCGCGGAGCCTGGGGGCCTGGGTGTTTGTGCAGGGCTGGGCCTCCCCCCTCGCAGGGGCTTCTAGCTGTTGTTTCCCCGGTGGCCCAGCAGCTCCGCTTTCGGCCCTCTCGCCGCCCCGCCGGTGCACTTCCCGTTCCCCTGCTCCGGCTTCCCACAGGACTCCTCTCCTCCGCCTCTAGCCGCGCGCGGAGCCTCCTCTCCCTGTTGCCAGGGTGAGTCTCACACAGTCCCTCCCCTGCAAGAGTTCAATTCCGCGTTCCCTACCGCCCTCGCCACCCGCACTTCACTGCTGAGACTTCCAGTCGCCAGGGAGCCCGAAACTGGCCCCAGTCAAACGCGCCCCTCTGGGCAGAGCCGCCCCTGCCCAGAGCCGCCCTCGGCCCGCTGGTCGGTCGGTCGGTTGGTCGGGAACACCTCACCTACTGTCCTGCTGGTCTCCTCCGCCTCTGGGCCGTGTTCCCCTGTCCCCTGTCCAGACGCTGCCCGTTCCAATCCCCAGGGTCCTGAAGACGTCTCACGCTCCCTATCCTGTCCTCTAGCTGCTTTGGTACTCGAGAACACCATCAGCACTGCTCTCTACTCGGTCGCCATCTTCCCTCCTCCTTATCTTAATCATAATTAAAATTTGCCATTTTAATTATGATGTGTCTTGGAGTGGGCCTGTTTGGGTTCATTTTCATTGGCACCCTCTGTAATTCCTGAGTTTGTATGACATTTTCTCTCCTCAAGTTAGGGAAGTTTTCTGTCATTACTTTTTCAAAGAGGTTTTCTATCCCTTGCTCCTCCTCGTCTCCTTCTGGTATCCCTGTGATACAGGTATTACTGCATTTCATGTTGTCCTGCAGCTCTCTTAAAACATCTTTATTCTTTTACATTCTTTTTTTCATTTTGTTGTACTGGGATTTTTTGCTACATTGTCCTTCACCTCACTGATCTGATCCTCTGCTTCCTCTAGCCTGCTTTTGATTCTTTCTACTGTGTTCTTCAATTCAGAAATTGTATTCTTCATTTCCTCCTGGCTCTTATTGATAGTTCCTATGTCATTTTTAATGCTTATGTAGTTCTCAGTAAGTTCCTTGTTACTGCCCTGAAGTTTTTCATAGTTTCCCTGGAGTTGTTTGTAGTTTTCTTTGAGCTTGCTGAGCTCATTGAACCTCTTTATCATCATTATTTTGAATTCCATGTCTGATAGTTTGCTTGCCTCTATTTTCATTTAGCAGTCTTGCTAAACATTGGATAAGGAGCCGACCTGCAAACCCAAAGGTCGCTGGTTGGATTCCCCAGCCAGGGAACAGCCAAGTTGCAAGCCAGGTCTCCAGCCAGATTCCTCTTTTCCTTTGGGTTTTGGACTTTTTCTTTTTCTTCTCATTTTGGGTGACTCTTCTTGTTTGTTTTTGCTTCTTAGATTGGGTTTTTCTGAGTTTCTATCATTGTGGTGTGACCTTCTGTCATGTAGAGGTGCACTTTCTTTACTTCCTGGATGCACCTCTGGTGATGTCAGTTCATTCCATAGGCTGGGCCTAGTCAGCCTGTTGGAGCCAACCAGAGATCCACTGCCTTTGTTTGTGCCCTTCAGTTTTTAATCCAATTAATCTGTGCTTAACTGTCAGGTGTACTGCTGGGCAGAGCAGATGAATTCAGCATTAATCCAATTAAACTATGATCAGTGATCAGGCTTAGGTACCACTGGGTATGGCAAATTAATTCAGTTTTTTGTTTTTTTTGTTTTTGTTTGATTTTTGCTGGGTACAGTGAACTTTAGGATGGTACATGACAAGGTAGGGCTCCCTAGGCCCCTCCCCCTCTTTAGGGGGTCTAGGATGGAAACTAGAGGTCAGGAGATTCTCAGTGTTGGGGGATTGATTTGAGACAGACACTCCCCAGCAGCTGAGGGCCTCTCTTCCTGTCACTGGGGCTGGTGGTCCAGGGGGCTCTTATTTATTGGTGGCCATGTGGACCATAAGGTCCACCATCCTGTTGCTATAGCCAGATTCATTGTCATACCAAGAAATGAGCTTGACAAAGTGGTCATTGAGGGCAATCCCAGCCCCAGCATCAAAGGTGGAGGTGTGAGTGTCACTGTGAAAGTCACAGGAGACAATCTGGTCCTCAGTGTAGCCCAGAATGCCCTTGAGGGGGCCGTCTGCTGCCTGTTTCACTACCTTCTTGATGTCATCGTATTTGGCAGCTTTCTCCAGGCGGCAGGTCAGATCCACAACAGACACATTGGGGTGGGGACACAGAAGGCCCCATCCCCAGTAAGCTTCCCATTCAGCTTGGGGGTGACCTTGCCCACAGCCTTGGTAGCACCAGTAGAAGCAGGGATGATATTCTGGGCAGCCCCATGGCCATCACACCACAGCTTCCTAGAGGGGCCATCCATGTCTTCTGGGTGGCAGTGATGGCATGGACTGTGGTCATGCGTCCCTCTACAATGCCAAAGTTGTCATGGATGACTTTGCCTGGGGGCCAAGCAGTTGGTGGTGCAGGAGGCATTGCTGACAATCTTCATGGAGTTGTCATACTTGTCCTGGTTTACACCCATCACAAACATGGGGGCATTGGCAGAAGGGACAGAGATGGTAACCTTCTTGGCTCCACCCTTCAAGTGAACCCTAGCCTTCTCCATGGTAGAGAAGACACCAGTGGACTCCACAACATATTCAGCACCAGCATCACCCCATTTGATGTTGGTGGGATCTCGCTCCTGGAAGATGGTGGTGGACTTTCCATTGATGACAAACTTCCTGTTCTCAGCCTTGACTGTGCCTTTGAACTTGCCATGCTTAGAATCATACTGAAACATGTAGACCATGTAGATGAGATCAATGAGGAGATCCACTTTGCCAGAGTGAAAAGCAGCCCTGGTGACTAGGCATCCAATATAGCCAAATCCATTCACTCCGACCTTCACCGTCATGTCTCAGAGTTGAGGCTGTCCCTTGAACAGGAGGAGCAGAGAGCCTAATTTAGTTTTTAATCCAATCAATCTGTGATCAGCCACCAGGTTCAGGCACCACTGGGTGAGGCATATTGATTCCAATGGGCGGAGCTATGACATCCCCTCAGGTCTGCCTAGGGTGTGGGGATGAGTCAGCTGCTCCTCATTTCTCTCCTCAAAGCCATTGCTCCAAATTCTCCTTAAGTGTCTCTAGTCCACTCCACTCGCCCTCTACTGGAGCCCAGGGTAAGTGGGTGCCAATGTATTTTAATGCATGGTCTCTTTAAGAACTATAAGTCTAGCTGTCTTTTTTAAGCCAGCTACCCCTGGTGGCTTTTTGCTTTTCATAGTGAATGCTGTTTTACCCTCAGCTGTGTTGCTGTAGGCTGAGGAGCCCAGGTGGTTATTTAGATCCCACCCTTCTCAGGTGGAGCCCCCAGCTCCAGGCCCTTCGGCAGCCACTGGTGGGAGCCCAGCCAGGCCTCTTGCATCTCTGAAATTCCTGCCAGTCACATTGTGATGAAGTGGCCTCTTCTGTCTGTTTATAAGGCTTCTCTCCTGCTGGTGTTCTGTTGGTTATTCTGGATGATTTCTCCCAGTTAAGTTGTAATTCCAGATGGGTCTTGGGAGGAGACTGGTGAAGTTCCACCTACTCCTCTGCCATCTTGATCCCTCCCCATCATGGGAGCTAATTCTTCGATATAGTATTTTAAAACTTGACATGCATATGAGTTCCCTGGATATCTTTTAAAATACAGATTCTGATTCAAGAGGTCCAAGATAAAGCCTAAGATTCTTCATTTTTATAAAGCTTCTACATGATGCCTATGCTGCTGATCTAGGAACTATATATTATACAGCAGTCTTAGGCTTGCTCAAAAATGGGCAAAGCAGACAAGGAGAAAGCTGGCTAGAGTGAAGGGCATAGTGTACAGGGCCTAGTGTAGTTCATAACAAAGGGAGAGTCTGCAAGTTTAATGTATTTCAGATGAAAAAGCAAAGCTGTTAATGGCTACTTTTTAGAGAATGAATTGTCACCCAAAGGAGATATCGTTGAAGTTGTAAACCCGAGAAATTAAGCATGTGATCCTATTTGGAATTGGGATCTTTACACAGAAGATCATTAAAATGAAGTCATTAGGATGAGACATAATCTCGTACGACTGTTGTCCTTCTATAAAGGAAAATTTGGGTGCAAAGAGAAACACTCACCAGAGGAATGATAATGTGCAGACACACAGGGAAGAGATGGCCATGTAACTGGAATGATGTGTACTCTATAATGCCAAGGATTGCCAGAGCACACCAGAAACTGGAAGAGGCCAGGAAAGATTCTTCCTAGAGTCCTCAGTGAGCCTGGTTCTGCACTTACTTTGATTTCAGATTTCTAGCCAACACATTTCCATTTTAAGCCACTGAGTTCTTGGTAATCTACAATGGTGGCCCGTTATATGACTAAATAAGAATATTGACTTGCCACATATTTGAACAAATATTCAACAAGAGAAAAAGAAGATCTAGAAAGAATTAGTTCATTGTCCAAGATATAAAACTACATAATGGAAAGAATGCCTGGAAACCAAGTCTCCTAGTTGTCAGTCAGTGCATTTCCACTTCACTACCTGGCTTCCCAGAAGCACACACAATCAGGCTAATCAATAAAGCAGCATTTCACAAACCTGTGTTCTTCAAAACATTTTTCAGGGTTTGATAACAAGTGCTGCAAAAGGATTTATGGTTAAGTTTTAAACACTTCAATTTCAGGTGCACAATAATTTGAAGATCCAGGTAAAACCTACCAAAAACCCAAACATAAGAAGAGCTTGTGAAACTTGTTCAATGTGATGAACCATTGGTTCCCTAATTTTTATTTATTAATTTTTAATATATTTTATTTATTTTGCTCTTTCAGTTGTCCCAATTTTCTCGTCTTTGCCCCTCTCCGTCCAAAACCCCATTCCCTCCAGCAATGCCCCTCTTCATTCATGTCCATGAGTCATGCATATAAGTTCTTTGGCTTCTCTTTTTCCTTTGTTCTTCTTAACATCCTCCTGTCTATTCTGTAACCAGTGATGTATACCTTTTCTTTTTTTTCCCCTTTCACATCCAGACAATTCACCATTTACTTACTTCTGTCAGCTTTTCAAATCATATTAATACAAAGTTTTCTTTTCATCCAAAATGCCTATATTAATTCATTTGTTTAAAGAATTACTCTTTTAAGTAATATGAATTACAATATTACCAAACACATGCAAAAACACATTCACACCCATACATATTTTTACACATATTTAAAGTACATACTGGATTTTGAAGGGTTAATACAAAAAATTTAAAATATGCCAATAACTTACATAATAATTACATGTTAAATGATAGTGTTTTAGATACATTGTAGCAAAACTAAGCATAAGGTTTTCTTCTTTAATATTTATTTTACTCTGGAATGCTATTGTTGTTAAATATATCACAGAAATGGTGTATTGCAGAACTCACTTTTGTGAAAGTTGTCCTAGAGACAGTGCCAAACCCATAGTAAAAAATGAATTTGGTATTGAGTCAGATTCTCCCCCTTCCAATAAGACAACTCAACTTTATTTTAAGCTACTGGAACTACAACTTATTCTTTTTGGAGTTTTCCATCTTAAAAAACAGATTATTTATTTAGGCTGTGCACAGGTCTTACTTCTTTCAATACCCTCTGTTTTTTCTCTACATATGTTTTACAAGTTGAAACCTTCAGAAATAGTGGCACTTGCAGTGCTCAGCTGGTCCCCAGAGTAGAAATGATTATATCTATTAAGTTGAGGTAAAAAATAAGAATCCCTAGGATTTAAATAATTTTGTAGACTAGTATTCTAGCTATTTTTTGAACTTGTGGTTGACTTCCTATGTGGTCCTAAACTAACTCCTGAACTATTTAAGAGTCTGTTGAGGTAGAGATTAGGTATGTTCACATTTCACTAATAAAGTTTACTGTAGCATTCATTCCTTTTCCCGAGCATCCTCAGTTTGGGGGCCTTCATAACTGGAAATGTATATTTCCACAATTTAGTTGGAAGGAATCTCATCTAATTTACGCGCTAATATGAGAATATATATTGTCTATGTACACAAATCATACAGTTTAGTAGTTTGCAACTTCCATCCAAATTGGTTTTCATTCTTACCATCTTTTCTAACCTAAAGATTGACTGATTTCACAACACACCCATGTCCAGTTGGTTGCTATTTAAAACATAAAAACATAAATTGCTAACAAAATCTATATATTACACACCCACAAATAAGCACATATTTTATAATAAGTGAATAAGAAAGATAGCATGTCTTCTATGTAAGATATATCCACATTTTCTTACTTTTTTTCTTCTTCCTTAACTGCGTTTGATTTTTCTGAGTTATTGCAAGGAACCTGATTTTCCCATATTGTGAAGTGATTCCAATTTAAGAAAACTTAACCTGCAGTAAAGTAGATACAAGTAATATACAAAATTGTACCCTATTTAGTAAAATCTATTTATAACAAGATCACTTTAAAACATTCATAAGTTAAAGTTGGTTCTTATCCATTCAGCTGCCCAATGTCTTTTGATTGGTGCATTTAATCCATTTACCTTTGTACCTGTATTCCTGTCTGTCTCTGTTTCTTCATCTTCTGAAAGTAGACCCGTTAGCATCTCTTGCAATGCTGGTTTGGTGGAGTTGTATTCTTTTAGGCTTCTTTTGTCTGGGAAGCTCTTTATTTCACCTTTCATTTTGAACAAGAGCCTTGCTGGGTAGAGTATTCTTGGTTGTAGTCCTCTGTTTTTCATTGCTTGAAATATTTTTTGCTATTCCCTTCTGGCTTGTTGTGTTCCTGTTGAGAAATCAGCTGATAACCTTATGGGAGCCCCCCTTGCATGTTATTAGCAGTTTCTCTCCTGCTGCTTTTAGGATTCTCTCCTTGCCTTTGAAGTTTGCCATTTTCATGATGATGTGTCTTGGAGTGGGTTCATCTTCCTTGGGACCCTCTCCCTCTGTGCTTCCTGAGTTTGCATGACATTTTCTCTCCTCAGGTTAGGGAAGTTTTCTGTCATTACTTTTTGAAACAGGTTTTCTATCCCTTGCTCCTCCTCTTCTCCTTCTGGTATCCCTATGATACAGATGTTATTACGTTTCATGTTGTCCTGCATCTCTCTTAAAACCTCTTCATTCTTTTTCAGTCTTTTTTCATTTTGTTGCACTGCCTGGGAATTTTTTTCTACATTGATCTCCAGCTTACTGATCCAATCCTCTGTTTTCTCTAGCCTGCTTTTGATTTCTTCTACTGTGTTCTTCAATTCAAAAATTGTATTCTTCATTTCCTCCTGGCTCTTATTGATGGGTTCTATGTCCTTTTTAATGCTGGTATAGTTCTCAGTAAGTTCCTTGTAGCTTCCCTGGAGTTCTTTGTAGTTCCCCTGGAGTTTTTGTGGTTTTCTTTGAACTTGCTGAGCTCATTGAGCTTCTCTTTCATTATTATTTTGAATTCCACTGATAGGGTGCTTGCTTCTATTTCATTTTGTACTCTTCCTGGGAATTTCCCCTTTCCATTTGCTGAGGATTTATTTCTTTGTCTCCCCAATTTAGGTGGCTCTTATTTGTTTCTGCTTCTTATATTGGTCTGCTTTGACATTACAAAAAGCAATTCACTAATTAAAATTTGTTCAACTTAACTGATAATCAAAAATGCTTACATAAATATAATAAAATGAGCCAAAATCTTTAAAAATTATAATACTATTTATAATTACTTGGTGATGATGCAAGGAAGCAGGAACTCTCATACTAGTATGGTGCTAGAATACTTTGACAAAACATTCTAGAGGATGATTTGACAATCAAAAGCCTTCAGTTAATTTGAACCAACAATTTTACATCTAAGAATTTAATTTTAGGAAATAATCAAAGATGTACACACAGCCCAGGCTGGTGTGGCTCAGTGGATTGGTGCCGATCTATGAACCCAAAGGTAGCTGATTTGATTCCTATTCAAGGCACATAACCAGGTTGCAAGCCAGGTCTCCAGCCAGGTCCTTAGCTGGAAGCAGGTGAAAGGCAACCATACATTGATGTTTCTCTCCCTTTCTTCCTCCTTCCCTGCCCTTTCTCTGAGAATAAATAATAATAATAATATATATTTTTTTTAATTAAAAAAAATTTATTTCATTATTTTTAGAAAGAGAGGAAGGGAGAGAGGCAGAGAGGGAGAGAAACATCAATGTATTGTTGCGTTTCACCTGCCTCCAGCCACAGACCTGGCTGGAGACCTGGTTTGCAACCTGGTTATGTGCCCTGGCTGGGGAATCGAACCTGCTACCTTTGGGTTTGCAGGCTGGCGCTTTATCCACTGTGCTACCAGCCAGGGCTAATAATTTTTTTAAAGATGTATACTCAGATATTTACTACAGGACTATTTCTAATAACCTCCCAAAGGGAACATAAGTGACTAAAATATTGGGAACCATTAAATAAGTTATGGTACACCATATAATAGAATCCTAATTCATCTATTAAAAGAAAAAGGGTGTCATGGAATAGTTTCAATGCTGGCTCTGCATTGAAATCAGCTATGAAATGTTTTAAACATGCCCCTGCCTGGGTCTCTTTAAGGAGATTCAAATCAGTAGGCTGGAAGTAAATATAGCACAATATATAACAACATGGGAACATGTTCCAGACATAGCAGGCATACTGATAAGAATGGAAAGCTTGTTATAATACAGCAAAGCCTACTGAAATACAGACCCAGAAAATACATTGCAAAAACAGGACCAAACTGATAGTTGCTTTCTTTTTATCTCTGGGCTAGTAGGATCATTATTGGTGATATGTTTTTTGTTCTTTATCCTTCCATGTACTTTCTAAATTTCCTTTAAGAAAAATATATTCTTTTTATTTTTCAGGAAATAATACTCGTAAAGTGTCTCTTCCAAATTCCTACTCTTGGTTTTATGTTTGTTCAAGACCTTCTTTCACTAGCCTCATTTGTATCCTTGTACCCAATTCTTGTTATCTATATTTAACTAGTTAATTCTAAAATCTTACAATATATGTATTTTTTGTTTTACAACAAAGCAAACACTTTTATCTCCATTGGACACTGTAAATTCTTATCTGTTGGACCCTTTCCAGTGGTAGCACAGACGTGATTGAACAAGACATATTTTTTTTTAAGAACATGATGTTCCCAGAGAAAATAGCTGCTACTTCCTTAAATACACATTTAAGAGATATAATAAAGAACAAAGAAAATGAAGTCATTGTAAACGTTAAAAAGCATTGCTCTATAATGTGCTATTAACTTACAATCTGCCTTTCCTCTAAGAGAGACTGAAAACTACTATATACAGTATAGTTTTGTTCATATAAATTAAATCTATCTAGATGATGCTATCTATCATTTTTTATTTAATAACTCCATTTTAAAATGAAAGTGGCCTCACTGTTGTGCAATCCCTTTAATTTGGAAGTGCCCCTACCTAAGTCTTACCATTAGCTTTATTCAAACAAAATTTTATGAAATTAATACACACATATTTAACCATATAAAATCATAAATGTTCAGCTTGATTAATTTCTATAATATGAACACACCCTGGTAATTACCACAAAATGAAGAAACAGAAGCTTCACTACACAACAGAATCGACCATTGTGCTCTCTTCCAGCCACCAATCCTTTCACACCCCAAGGGTAACCACTCTTCAGGCTTCTAAACCAAATGCAGTCTTATCTGTTTCTGAATTTTATAAAAATGGAATTACGCATACTCTTTGTCTTTTTCCCTTAACATTATGTTTGTGTAGTTAATTGATATTGTTACATAGGAGTTTGTTCCTTTTTATTGCTGCATAGTAATGCATTATGTAAATATACTAAAACACATTTATATAGTCTGCTATACATAGACATTTAGGTTACCTGCTAGTTTGGACTATTATGAATAATGCTGCTATTAACTTCTTGCATATGCTTCAGCATACATATTTATATGTTTCTGTTAGACACAGCTAGGAGCTGAATTTCTGAGTCAGAATATGCAGTTGTTTGGCTTCAGTATATGCTGCAAAACAGTTTTCCAAAGGGATTGTACCAGGAAGACTATAAAAGTATCAGGTGCTCTACATTCTTGCTAACTTGCCATATTGTGAGCCTTTTTTAAATTAGCCAACCTAGGGGGTATATATGCAATGGTATAGCATTGTTATTTTAATTTGTATTTCCCAATAATTAATGATGTTGGGTACTTTCTCATAAGTTTATTAACTATTTAGATATCCTCCTTTCTGAATAACCTATTTCAGGAATTGCCTATTTTTTCAATTGTTTTACCTATTTTTTATATACTTTTTATTTTGAAAGACATGGCCTCTTTATATGTCCTCTTATGACTCTTTATTTGTTTCATCCACTACAAGTATATTCTTTCAATTTGTGAGCTCATTTCAGTCTCTTGATCTACTTTAATGAGTAGAAGTTCATGTTATCAATCTTTTTTTATAGATAGATTCTTTCTATCCTGTTTAAGAAGTCTTTGCCTCTCTCAAAGTCATAAGTTTTTTTCTATATTCTCATCTTAAAATTTTATTTTACCTTTCTCATTTTAAACCCAAACCCATCTTGAGTTTATTATTCATAATGTCCGAGTTAGAAGTAAAGATGCATTTTTTTTTCAGTGTTATTCATTGAAAGAGTATTTCTCCCTCTTACTTTACATTGACAACTTTGTAACAAATCAAATATTCTCATATGTGGGGTTGGTTCTAAACCATATTTTATTTCACTAACCTCTTTGTCTATTCTTGCACTGATATTATACTGTCCTAATTACCATCCTGACATAAATCCTCTGATTTTGACTCTTCAAGATTAGGTTCTATTGTGTCTTTTTATTTTATAATTTATAATATGCTTGTCAATCCTTCGCCCCTCCCCTCAGACACAACAAAAATAGATTTTGGTTGGGGTTGTATTGAATCTGTAGATAAGATGGAAAATATTTATATCTTTATAATAGTATGGCTTAAATGTGATAAATCCTTTTATTTATTTACATCATATTTATTTTTTATTTTCTTTAAACAAGGTGTGTTTATACATGTGTGTAATGGCCTGGTATATCTGTCAAAAATTATTTTTAGCTATTTGAATTTTAGGCTATTTTAAATAATATTTAAATTTTTATTTTCTAATTGTTTGCTGCTTGTACATAGAATTACAGATGGTTTTTGTATACTTCTCTAGTATCAAAAAACTGCTATATTTACTTTACTAGTGTATCTATAAATTGTTTTGAATTTTTATCAACATAATAATATTATCGGTGGATACTGACAGTTTCTGTTCCAATCCTGACAACTTTTACGTATCACTCTTTACTTGTTGCCCAGTTTAGGACTTCCAAGACAATGCTGAATAAAAGTATTTGGTAGCAAATGCCCTTATCTTATTCCCAACCTCAGGTGAATGGTTTTATGCTTTCATTATCCAGTACAACATTGGCAGTAGGATTTTTTTTTTAATAGACTTGGTCGGATTAAGGAAGTCCCCTTGTATTTCTATTTTTCTAAGAGTTTTTATTATAAATGGATATTGAATTTCATCATGTATTGAGATATGATTTTTCTCCTTTGTTCTCTTAATTCACTATCTTATCCTTGTTAATTCTTGTAGAACTAAACCAAATTTACATTTTTAGCCATGCTGGCTGGCTCCTTTTAAATATCACTGAATTTATTTTGCTAGCATTTTGTTTAGGATTATTTTGCATCTATATTTATGAAAGATTCACTGTAAGTTTTCTATTTTGTAATATTCTTACAGGATTTTGCTCTTAAGATTAGGCTGGCTTCACAAAATAAGCTGAATATTATTTTCTGTTCTGAGGAAGTATTTGTGTATGATGATTAATATTATTTTGTCCTTTAATATTTAGAAGAATTCATTACCAGTGGAAACTTCTGGGCCTCGAGTTTTCTTGTGGGATAGTTTTTAAATAGAAATTTAATTACTTAAGTGAAGAATATTTATATATTCTATTTCTTCTTACATCATTTTTTTTAAATTGTGACTTTCTCTTTGCCCATTTTTGATTTTTCAACTCATGTCAAAAAGTTGTTAATTGTGTCTTATGTGTTTATAACAAATGAAGGCTCTGCTGTGATATCACATTTCTATAAATGGTATTAAAATTATCTGTCTACTTTCTTTTCCTCTCTGTTATCATTTTTGTAAGGGATTCATCATTCAGTTTTAAAGTACTTACTTTTCCATTTGTTTATTCTCAGTATTGCATTTGCTTATTCTCAGTATTCTATTTTATCCACTTTTATATATTATTCCTTCTTTCTACTCTTTGAGGTTCTATTTAGTGGTTTCTTTTTTTTATCTTTTGAAGTAAATACATAACCATTCATTTTCAGCCTTCTTTGAAATACACAGGGGTGGGTAAAAGTAGGTCAAATTACCAGACATCACTACCTAAAGCATAAATCATAAGTAAGGATACTAAATAATAACAATAATAATAAGACAAATAATACAAATAATGTAATAATAAATAATACAAGAATATACTCACAGACTTATAGCTGTAAACCTATCCTTGCCCACCCCTGTATGCACTAGAAGTTATAAATTTCCTTTAAACATGAGTTTTAGCTGCATTCCACAAGATTTCATGTTTTATTTTATTTTGTACTTCCATAAAAAATATTTTTTAAATTTCAAATTGTTGTTCTATTACAATGGTCCCAATTTTCTCCATTACTCTCCAATACCTAAATTTATTTCTTTAACCAATAGCTTGTATGTAAATATATTTAGGTTTCTGGAAATTCGGTGATTTTCTATTTTTAGATAGACTTTTAGCTTAACTTCACTGTGGTCAGAGAATATGCTCACAATTATGTTCTTTGAATTTGTAGAGACATGTTTTATGGTCCAGTGTAGCAGCTCAGCTTGTAAATAATTCAAAAGCACTAAAACATAATTTATATTCTGAAGTTTTGGGGTAGAGTTTCCTGGATATATCAGTAAGTTCTATTTTGTAAATCATATTGTTAAATGGTCTATGTTGTTGCTAACTTTTGTGTGCTTCTTCAATCTACTACTGAGAGATGTAATAAAATCTTCCTCTGTGATTGTGGTTTTACCTATTTTTCTTTTTATTTCTATTAATTTTTACTTTTAAATTTTCAAAGCTATGATAAAGTGCTTATAAATTAAAAGTTGTATGTGAGACATTGATATCTTCAGCTATAATTATTTAATTTTATTTCAGAATATATGCTTCATATATGAGCCTGTTATTAGGTGTATATACATTTATAATTGTTAAATAACCCTGAACTATTTATCTTTTATTTTATAAAATGTCTCCCTTATTTCTAGTAATATCTCTACCTTAAAATATTTTTCCAATGTTAATACAGTTATTTCAATTTTGTTTTTAAATTATTTTAGAATTGTATGATAATTAACAAATGAAAGACATTTCAGCAAAATTGTCTTAAAGCTCCACACTACCACCAACCACATCCACATTATAATACAAAGCAACTTCGGCTCCCTTCTGGTTACTTTTGCATGGCTTTCTTGCATCTACTATTTGATGATATCTGATGCTATCATTCCATTGTCTTTTGATTTTCATCATTTATGTTATAAAGTCAGGTTGAGGTTTGAGTTGCCCAGTTCATTGTTTCTTTTATCTCTGGCAATTTTTTAAATTTCCTTTTTGTTTTTGTTTTTCAACAGTCTTATAGTGATGTGTCTAGGTGTGCTTTGCTTTCTATTTATCCTGTTTTTGGTTTTTATTTGTTTTGTTCTGTTTTTCATAGCACTTGCTGAATCCATTGCTTCATGTTTTCCACCAATATTGGAAAATTCATGGTCATTTTCTTTTCATTTATGCCTTTTGCTTTATTCTTTCTCTGCCAAACTGTTTGCAAAGTGATTATATACTATTCAGCATTCAATGTATAAATGATCAGTTTCTCTGTTTCCTTACTAACATTTATATGTTGTCAATATTTTTTTGTTTTAGCCATTCTAATAGTGTGTGATGATATCTTATTGTGATTATGTTTTTTATCCCTAATGGCTAATAATATTGAAAAAGTTTTATGTGCTTATCTGTCATCTCAATGTCCTCTTTGGTGGACCACCTCTTCATATTATTTAGGACTGGTACACCTTCTTGGTGGATTGGTCTTTTTATCATTATACAATATTCCTCCATGTCTCTGTTAATGTTTTTTGCTCTAAGGTCTACTTTATCTAATATTAACATAGCTATTTCTATTTTCTTTTTTCAATATTTTATTCATTTATTTATTTAGAGAGTGGGAGGGAGGGAGAAATAGAGGAAGAGAAACATGAACGCAAGAGAAAAACATCTATTGCTGCTTGTACATGCCCTCACTGGGGATCAAATCCACAACCCAGGCATGTGCCCCAGACTCAGAATCAAACCAGTAACCTTGGTTTTGTGAGACAATGCCTAACCAACTGAGCCACACCAGTCAGGACTATTTCTGCCTTTTTGATTAATGTTTGCATGATATATCTTTCATCCTTTAACTTTCAACCTGCCTATATTACTGTATTTGAAGTTTCTTATAGACAACATATAATGAGTTATAAATTTCAAACTACTCTGGTAACTTCTGTCTTTTAGTGGATTTATCTAAATCATTTATACTCAGTGTAATTATTGATATATTAGGAGTTAAGTTTGGCATTTTATGTTTTATGTTCTGTTCATTTTCTTTTTTGTTCTTTTTTCTGTCTCTCTGTGGGTTAGCTTGAGCATTCTTTAGAATTCCATTTTGAATTATCTACAGTATTTTTTAGTGTATCTCTAAGTATCAGATTTTAGTATATTTTATTGAATATGCTGTTACTGTTGTCCCAATTTCTTTTCCCTTTGCTCCCCTCCACCCAGCACCCCCTTTCTCTCCAGCAATTCCACCCCACCTTAGTTCATATCTATGGGCCATGCATATAAGTTCCCTAGCTTCACCATTTCCTGTATTATTCTTAATTTCCCCCTGTCTATCTTGTACCCACCAATTATGCTTCTAATTCATCCCCCATTTCCTCATTTCTCCCCATTCCCACTTCCAGTTGATAACCCTCCAAATGATACCTATACCTATGATTCTGATCCTATTCTGGTTGTTTGCTTATTTTGTTTTTATTTTTATTTTTAGGTTCTGTTGTTGATAGTTGTGAGTTTGTTGTCATTTTAATGTTCATAATTCTGATCCTCTTTTCCTTAAATAAGTCTCTTTAACATTTTATGGCTTGATGATGATGAACTCCTTTAGCTTTACCTTGTCTGGAAAGCACTTTATCAGCCCTTCCCTTCTAAATGATAGCTTTGCTGGATAGAGTAATCTTAGTTGTAGGTCCTTGCTTTTCATCATTTTGAATGCTTCTTGCCAGGCCCTTTTTGCCAGCAAAGTTTCTTTTGAGAAATCAGCTGATAGTCTTATAGGAACTCCTTTGTAGGTAGCTCTCTTTTCTCTTGCTGCTTTTAAGATTCTCTCTTTATCTTTAATCTTTGGCATTTTAATTACGATGTATCTTGGTGTGCTGCTCTTTGGGTCTAGCTTGTTTGGGACTTCCTGTGCTTCCTGCAATTGTATGTCTATTTCCTTAGGCAAACTAGGGAAGACTTTCTTCATTATTTTTTCACAGAAGTTTTCAATTTCTTACTCATCCTTTCTCCTTCAGATGTTCACAGGTTTAAAGTTGCCCCAGAGGTTCCTAGGCCTCTCCTCGTTTTTTTCAATTCTTGTTTCTTCTTTCTGTACTGGTTGACTGATTGTTTCTTTCTTATGTTCAAAATCATTGATTTGAAGCCTGGTTTCCTACCTTCATCATTGATTTCATGTGGATTTTCCTTCATTTCACTTAGCCTAGCCTTCACTTCTTCCCTTTTGCATTTGCTGTACTCAAGCATATCTGTCAAGTCTATGAGCATCTTTATCACCAGGTTTTGAACTTTGAATCCTTAGGTAGGCTATCTCCTCATTGCTTAGTTCTCCCACTGGAACCTTGATCTGTTCCCTGTTTGGGGCCATACTTCTCTGTCTCCTCATCTTGAAGGCTCCTGTGTTTGCCTCTGTGTCTTAGGTATAGCATCACACTTGTTATATTAAGGGGCAGAGCCTTAGGTATTCATAAGTGCTGGGTGACTTGTTTCACCATGTTGTGGTGCTGCATGTGGGGGAGGGGTTTGAGAGGGAATGTGCTTGCTCAGCACTCACCCTTTTTTCAGCTACTTCTCCTGCTTCCCATATGGGACTGGCCTCCCTCTAGCTGTTGTCCTGACTGGTTCCCAGAGTGGGTGGGTCTCTGGATGTTGCAGTAGCCCTCTAAACAAATGGACTTTGCTGGGAAACTAGCATTTTCTTCTTCTGCCCCAACCTCCACTGGTTTTCACAGTCAGAAGCAATGTGGTTTTATTTTCTTCAGCACTGGAACCATGAGCCACATGGTCTGGTGTGGTGCTGGCAGTACTTCCCAGGTGTCCCTCCCTACTTTTTGTAATGTGTGACTGTACTTTCTACCTGCTGGCCACAGCCTCTGTCCTGCCACCGTGCCACCAAACCACCTCCTCTCCATCCTACTTTCACTCCTCCTACTTGGCTGGATGAGTATTTCTCCTTTATATCTTTGTTTGTTGAACTTTCATGCAGCTTGATTTTCTGGAGCTTCTGGTTGTCTCTAGTTTGGGGGTGATTGTATCCCTTCTTAGTTGCGGAGGGAGACATAGCATGACTACCTATGCCTCCATCTTGGCTGGAAGCCCTAAATATAATTTTTTGAATGGTTGCTCTAGGTATTACATTATATATACATAAGCTATCACAATCTACTGGTGGTGTCTCCTGTGACTTGAGGTACCAAGTTGGTCTGTTTGCTTTGCTTCGCCTTTCAGAGTCTTCTTTTTTCCTTCAGAGTCTTCTTATGACTAATAATGTTGAGCATCTTTTCATATGTCTATGAGACATCTGTATGTCCTTCTTGGAGAGGTGTCTATTCATATCCTTTGCCCATTTTTTTTTTTTTTCCTTTGCCCATTTTTTAACTAGGTTGTTTTTCTTCCTGGTGTTGAGTTGCATGAGTCCTTTATATATTCTGGAGAAAAAAACCCTGTCCAATGTATCATTGGCAGATATGTTCTCTCATACAGTCAAGAGAGATGCAAACCAAAACCACAATGAGATATCACACTCGTCAGAATGGCCATCTTTAATAAATTAACAAACAACAAGTATTGGCAAGGATGTGGAGAAAAGGGAACCCTAGTGCACTGTTGGTAGAAATGTATACTGGTACAGCCACTATGGAAAACAGTATGGAATTTCCTTTAAAAGCTAAAATTTGAAGTGCCTTTTGACCTTGTGATTCTGCTGTTGGAAATATGCTCTAAGAATCCCAAATCACCAATTCAAAAGAACCTATGAACCCCTATGTTCATAGTGGCGCTATTTATAATAACCAAGTGCTAGAAACAGCCTAAGTGCCCATCAGTAAATAAGTGTGTCAAAAAACTATGATACATTTACTCAATGGAATATTATGCAACAGAAAATAAGGAGAAACTCCTACCTTTTGCAATAGAATGGATGGAGCTAGACAATGTTATGCTAAGTGAAATAAACTAATCAGTGAAAGATAAATACTGTATGATCTCACCTATAAGAGGAATCTAATGGACAAAATAATCTAATGAGCAAAATAGAACCACCATCATGGAAACATGGAACAGACTGACAGTAACCTGAGGGGAGGGGAGAGGGGATAATGGTGGAAAGAAGGGGAAGGGACTAGACCAAGAGAGTGTATATGAATGACCCATGGACATGGACAACAGTGCGGGGATTAACTGTGCGAGTGGAGGGCAGTGGGATGGGTAGAGGAGGGAAAGGGGGAAAGATTAGGGCAACTGTAATGGAATAAAAATAAAGAAAATTTAATTAAAAACCAGAGTCCTCTTATGGTCATTTTATGTACAAAGTTAAGAGTTTGTCATTATTTTTAGTGAAACGTATGTCTACTACTCCATGCTCCCTAAAGTGGAAGTCCAGTTCTGAGAGTTTTGACCTACACATGCAATCATGTAATTACCATCGTATTTATATTTAGCTCTGTTCCATTTATCCCCCCAAATTTCCCAATCGCTTCTTGGTCAACCCCTTTCACATTCTAACTGATCTGTTTTCTGTTTCTACAATTTTTCCTTTTCCAGAATGCCATATAAATAGAATCACATAGTGTGTAGCTTTTTTGAGACTGGCTTCCTTAACTAGCATAGTGTATTTGAGAGCCATCCATGTTCTGTTGATCAGTAGTGTTCTTTTCTGTTGCTGAATGGTATTCCATTGTAATGTAGTTTGTTTATCCATTCCACAGTTGAAGAATATTGGTATTGTTCTAGCTTTGAGTCATAAAGTGGGTTTGGATAAAGCTACTATAAACATTTACATACAGATTTTTGTGTAAATATAAATTTTCATTTGACTTAGGAAAGTAAATGCTAGGTCTTATTAAATGTATGTGAAATTTTATAACAAACCACACACATTGTATTTCCCCAAGTGACTTAACCATTTTTCATTTCCACCAGGAATATATGAGAGTAGCAATGGCTTCATGTCCTTACAAGTATTTGCTTTTGCCTTTTTTTCCTTTATAGCTCAAGTGTGTGGTATTTCATTGTGATTTTAATTCACATGTCCCTAGTAATGTTGAACATTTTTCATGTACTTAGTTATCATTTGTATATTCTCTTTAATGAAGTCTCCATTAAACCTTTTGCCTATTTTTAATTAAACTGTTTCTTATTGAGTTTTGAGAGTTATTTACATATTCTAGTTACAAGTTCTATATCAAAAATGGGATTTACAAATATTTTCCCTCATTCTATAGCTTCTCTTTTCATTTCCTTAACAATTTCTTTCAAAGAGCAGAAGTTCTCAATTTTGAAAAATTGAGAAAATATACCACTTTGTTCTTGATGGGTTATGTTTTTGATATTATAGCTAAGAAATATTTCCCTAAATAATGCTCACAAAAATGTTCTTCTATATTTTTGTGGCAAGTTTTAAATTAAATTCCATACATTGTTTTTAAAAGATTCTAGAGATAATCTGAGGCCCTGGATAATGTCACCTTCCTCCTAGAGAGAATATACTTCAACTTCAGTCAGGTCACTAGGTTGGTGGCAGACCATTTTAACCTCACTGGAGATGGAGATGATTTAAGTCTTGATTTCAGGGTTGTTTTGTTTGTTTGTTTGTTTGTTTTGAGATCAAGTATATTTCTTGTTTGTCCTAAACTTTAAGGCTTCTTAGGGCCCATTGAAAGTCTAGTGTTTTTGTTAGCCTTCCTCTTTGGAGGGTTTTAAACATGAATTTTTGTCTCATCACCTTGATGAGCCTGCCAAAAGTTCTGCTTAGCTTCTCTTCATTTCATCCGTGGCTTATAAATCAGCAAGTGGCTCAGGGGAAATTTTCAGCCAAATGTCAGGCTCTCTCTTTTCTCTCTCCCTTTTCTTTAGCACCATTGTCCCTAAGCACAAAGAGAAAGTTCTTGGAAGCTCTTACACATCTTCAAACATTTCCTTTATCCAGCTTCCATAATTTCATTCAGTGGGAGGCTGGTCTGATATCAGCTTGTCTGATGTAGCTGGAAGCAGAAGTACCCCTCTTCGGTTTTTCACACTGACTTCTGGAAGCATGTTAGTAACTCAGAATATCAGAGATTAACTTTCCTTTGGAGCAATTAGCCTATATTGAGAGCTGAAACATTTAAGTGTGTAGGTTCACACAGATGTAAGAAATGACTTTATTTCCCTGCAGAAGATGAGGTAAAGAAGAGTGATTCTCTCTGTTCAATATTTCTGGAAGAAAAGTGTTTTACCAGCTTAGAATGAGAGAAGCTGATACTTAACCACCTGCATCAGCTTAATGTAACAACTTTCTCTGCCTAAGAAGCATAAAAAATTTAATTACTTTCTCCTTCAGTCATTTTATGTGTTTATCTCCCCACCCCCTTATGCACTCAAAAGGGCTACGACTAGCAAACAAATCTGTCAAGAAATATCTAGCATTCATTGCATCTAGGATTTAATAGTGTGGCTCCCTAGAATGATCCAGGATGAAAAAAATTGTCTTCAAAATGTCAGATGAGAGAGATAAACTTTCTACAATCAACATTAAATCTTTGATGATAGCCCCAAAATAATTGGAATAAGAAATATCAAATATGAATGCACATGTACCAGTTTTCAAAATCAAAAGCAAAATCCTTCTAAGAATTCTGAATGAAAATGCTAGAGAGCTTGTCAAGGCTGCAACAACAGTTGGACTAAGTCCAGTGAGATTATAAGGAAAATGACTGAAGGTAGGTTTTATACAAGCGACAGAAATAGGAATCAAGAAAGTGGAAAAGGGGGACTCAAGAGTAAAATACATGCTTAGGTTTATACAAAGAAATGAACAATTCAATTTAATAATTAACACCTTGATTAAGAGAAATGGCTAAAAAGAAAAGATTCATAAAGTATGGATGCTCTGAATTAACTTTTTAAAATGAATTAACTTTTTAAAATGGTTACAAATATGGCCACTACCCATCAGCTTCATGCAGAGTACAAAATCTTTCAGATATATGTGCAAAAAAGAGAATTAGAATTTTAGTTCTGTTAATTCATGAAGTGACCTTAGGAAGTTCATTTATTTTCCTCTAAGCTTCTGCAAGATAGATTTTTGTAATGAATCATTTTTTTGGTTCTTAGGTCTATATGGGCATAACCAAATTTTATTGATAAAAGAACATTTCAGATCTATGATACAATTTCCTTGACATTTTTGCTTTCAATAAAATTTACCATGGTGGGATTCAGGCTGTTTTCTTTTTTAAATCAGAGAAACATGGATTGTACAATATATCCCTTTTTTCTCTATCATCAGTCATTTAATACATACAAATTGAACTATAAATACATATATATACAATTTGCAGAGAACTTGGAATTCATAAGCCTAATTGCCCACGGAAGTCATTACTTCAGATTCATACTGAGCTAAGTTTTGTGGATAATTTCACCCCCTGTGTACTCATTTTTGGATGGGTGGCATATTTACCTCATTCAAGAAGAAAAGAGGCTTTGTCATCAAATAATTATGGAGAAACTAAAATTTCCTATCAGCAGCTTTAAAAGATACCATGTTAATTCCATCCTTTATCGGGTGTTCTTTTAATTCTTTCCTCATTATTCTAATTTTGAAACAAAGATCTAAACATTGAAATTGTAGTAACTCAAAAGTAACCTATAACACTGATCCTAGAAATGTTCATGTTTCTGTCAGAGCTGCTATGGTGGTTTGTTTTCTTATTTTTAAAGTCCTACCCCTTGCTTAAAAGATAGCCAATACTAGCATACCTGGGCATTTATCTTCAATTTTCACGAACACTATTTAGTGATATTTAGAAATGGCAGGGGTCTTTGAAGACTACGAAGGCCCATAGGCCCACTGTAGCATCACACAGGTAAGAAATTAGAAACCTACCACATGTAGTCACTTAATCAAGAGGACACGCCCAGTCTCATTACCA
The DNA here is from genome assembly GCA_004026585.1 of Noctilio leporinus. Classification (NCBI taxonomy): domain Eukaryota; kingdom Metazoa; phylum Chordata; class Mammalia; order Chiroptera; family Noctilionidae; genus Noctilio; species Noctilio leporinus. Next base: position 23,442 of record PVIW01008353.1, read on the forward strand.
AAAATCCTGTTCTAACTTCGTGTTAACTGATATTTGAATCTAACAAAGTTTATTAAATATGCATTTAAGTTATACCATTTCACCAGGTGTTTAGAGGAAATTATAAAACAAAGAAAACACAGTTCCTAGTCTTAAAAATTATAGTTCTGGGACAACTGAGTCTATGTGCATGCACTTTATTTATTGGTGTGGCCTAGTACCCGGCCTAGTGCCTGGCACATGATAATGATCCATGAATATGGTAAATAAAAGAAACAAGAGAAGGTGAACTAAACAGGAGAATGCTCACCTGCTGCAAAGACCAATGAAGGTTGGATGGCAGAAAGGACCTGAGCAGAGGGCCTTGAGGAATAGTGATTAATGACAAAAAATATCCTTCAGAGGGAGACAAGGAAAACAATCACAGACCTAAGTATGTAAAACCTTTATTGTTAAGGTCATGCAGTTTGTGCCAGGAATAAGTAGCATCTTTATTGTATTTTGAAGATTTTTAAAAGTATGTATACAAAGAGCTAGCATTGCTTCTTTAGTGAGGTAGGTGTCTTGGGTAAAACTGATTCAAGAGACATCATTCCCACTAACCTGATGAAACACACATCCTTCATGGACTTATGGAAGCATGAACTGAGTCTTAACTCCTGAGTCAGTGCATTTTTTAACAGACATCAAAAGAGCAGGAACCTATAGGACTTTTGCAGATGGTTCCATAGAGCTTTCTAAAGCAGAGTAAACAGAAATGAATGCATGCATGAGCTCAAGTTTTTGGGTTCAGGATTTCAGTACTTCGTATTTTTAGATGTGTCCTATTTAAAAAACACTTAAGTTTGTGTTACTGTGTACCAGATCACTGTTCAAAGTAGCTCACAGATCTGAACACAATGACTCTCAGAACAACTTTATATAAGGTAGATATTAACCTTGTATTATAGATGAGGAAACTGAAGCATGAAGTCAAATAGCTCACTGAAAGTCATCAGCTATTACGTAGCACAATCAGGATTTGAACCCAGAGATTCTGGCCCTTGCATCTCTAGCAGGTTTCAAACACAGTCATGCTTGCTACCTGCTAGGAGCAACAGATGGGGATCCAAAGGAAATAAAGCCAATGTTTTCTCACCGCTTGACCTTTTTCAGCAGGCTCTTGAGTAAGAGAACTTGGCTTAAGCTAAGCCTCCCATATAGTCCTCATCCCTTCATTTGAACCATTGGAAAGTGACACATGAGCCTGTCTTGGGGAGCCACTTTATTTCCTGGACACTACCTTGGTAATGAAAATTGCCTTCTTACCTGACTAGCAGCAGGCATGGGACCTGAGGCTCTCCATGGAGAACCTGAGGAAGCTGGTTGACAAATGTGGTAAATGAGTATTCAGGAGCTGAGCTGGTAAATTGTTCAGGTGCGCAAGTGTGGAGATTGGCTAATTAAAGTGAGGGTCTAGAAGAGAAGTGAATGCTAGCTTGTGTATTTAGTATAATTATGTGCTAAGCATTTTACCACATTTGCTCATTTAATCCTCATAATATTCAGATGAAGTTAAAAACTATTTTCCCCTTTAAAATGGAGGTCTTATAGGCTGGGAGGGTTAATGGTGTCATCTAAAAATTCACAGCTTTAGTAAACAGCAAATAGGAGATCAACCTCTTGTCTGAGGACCCGTCCACACCTTTCCTGCCCCACCATACCAACGGCTGCATCAGGAAAGCTGAAGGAGCTGAGCAGATATGCTGGGGATTACAATATAATGAATGCAGAACCCAACACAGGCTCTTTGCCAGGGCCAGTTAGGGCCAGAAAGGAAGCAAGAAGCAAGATGATGTGGCTCATAAGCTGTGGCTGAGTACAGGGAAGCCAGGAAGCCTGTGAACAGGCACACGGCCAAACATGGAGCCAAGGCCACAGTGAGGATTTCTGCCAGGGAGACTAGTTGGACTGACTGAGCTTCACAGAGGCTGAACACTGCTTTTAAAAAGACAGTAGAGTGCCTCTTGAGCAGGTCCCTGGTGGACACCAGCAGGACAGGCACACTGCAGAGGGAGACCTGGTAAACAGTACTGAACAGGAAGGGCCCCAATAAAGCCGTAATTGGAAGCAATGCTCAAAGCTGCAGCCACTTTTACCACTTGGGTCATATGTAAACAGGAGGGTTCAAGTAGGGAGGAGTTCACTAACTGATGCTTCAGGTTTATGGAATAACACTGTTTTTACATGATTTCTATACACTAAATAATTGCTATTTAACCTAGAGGGATTGAGTCTCATTCCTATTCCCATGCTCTTACTTCAGTGCTTTTCTTATGGTAGGCGTTTAGAGTGAGATAAGTGAATAAAACATTCCTTTCTGTATTGTATACATTGATTTTAACTATACAACCAATAGAGAATCAAACTGGGTCTATATGACATCAATTTCAGTTTCTGCCTTTTCTTCTGTGTTTTACAGAGACCAGAAGCACTGAGTTCACATTAATATTTGTTCGATGAATGAATGGGGTACCCAATTTAGTTGTATTTGTGGTGTTCAGCATTCATGGTGAACCCCAAGAAAGCATTTCCAGTTTCTTGTCTGGCTTGTGGCATGAGACATGGGTACAACTTTACAATAAATGGAGCCCCTCTCTGGATTTCACAAAAGCAAACTGAATTTGAGATGCTCTGAGACTTATAAAAGGACTTTTGTTACCTATGTAATAAGCCAAATGGCTTTTTTTTTTTTTTAAAGAAAACTTCTCAAAATAATACTTAGGCCAATGCCAAAATAATATATGAAAGCTACGGAATATGAGATGGTGTCTCTCATCCTATGAACTCCTTTAAAGGCAAAATTCATCCAGGAAAAATAGCAACCACACTCCAGCAGCTTCTACCAGTAACTTACCAAGAAAGTCTGTCCTTGGGCTGCATCACTTCCTGCCCTGCATAAAACTGGGCTTTAATTTACTTGTAAGAGTTGTAGAAATTGAGCAAGACTAACACAACCTCCCATTAAATCTTAATGGTGAAAGAAATGATTGCCCAACTGAATGTTCAGTTTGTTACCACCATTGTTTCTAATTCCAATGGTAAGCAGCCTACTTCTTTTAATATGCTAGAGGCTGAACACAATGACCATGACAGGAAAAGGAATTTTTTTAAAATTATTATTCAAAGATTAATTATTCAAAGAAACAATTTCCCTAATAAAGAAACTGAATCAGTTTTTTAACCTCTTTTTAAAAGATTTTATTTATTATTTTTAGAGAGTGGGGAAGGGAGAGAGGCAAAGAGGGAGAGAGACATCAATGTATGGTTGCCTTTCACCTGCCTCCAGCTATGGACCTGGCTGGAGACCTGGCTTGCGACCTGGTTATGTGCCCTGGCTGGGAATCGAACCAGTGACCTTTGGATTTGCAGGCTGGCATCTTATCCACCGTGCTACCAGCCAGGGCCAGAATCTGTTTTTATCCATATTTTAACTAACAAATTATTCAAGATATTCCTTCTAGCAAGTCATTGAAAAACTGAATGTTATAAATGTTTGTAAGATTTTTCTCAACCTTATGTAAATTTATGATATAGTGATTAATATATGTTTTACAAATATAACCTTGTAGTCTGTGTTATCAAAGGTTATCCTAAATATACCAACAAATTAAAAATAGACAAATGTAAAAGATAAAGACAATATGTTTTTCTTAGTGTAACTACATTAAGAAAACTGTTAGAAGAGCATTCACATGTTGTCCCCCAAAAGGTTCATGGTTTATTACTGAACCTTATGCAAACAATTTCAATTATTTTCTAACTTTAAAAAAAATTAATGTCTATGAAAAGAAATAAGTAAAAACCATATGCCTTCATGCAGAACTAATCCATGATATTAAAAACTGGCTAGACTAAAATTAAAAAGAAAGAATTATTATAAGCATATAGAACATGGCTTTCACTTGGGACAACTAAGTACCTTGGGATTAGCAGTATTAGAGACCAGAAACTGCTATGGCCTAATTTTTTGTTCATTGAATACTGGTTATTGGGCATAATACCTGTGAGTGACTAGCCTTGAGTCAATTAGACAGTTCTCATCCCAAGAGTTAAAGCTGCTTTTATCTTTAAACCTCTTATGCATATATATATATATATATATATATATATATATTTTTTTTTTTTTTTTTTTTTTTTCCAGTATCAATCATATAGTGGAGACTGAAGATGCAGTGGTGAATGGGGAAGTGACCCTCATGTTAGGAATCTCACAGATTAGGGACCCATTAACTCAGATTGACATTTGCAGCCCCAAACAAGGACTCTCTATAAGCATCTTGGAACTTATTCCAATATCAGCCCTGCATGGACTCAACAGTAATAACTATACCCATTTTATTGACAAGGGAAGCACAGGGACATTCCCAAAATCACACAACTTTTAGTTGTGATGAGACATGTTTCTGTCTGCTGGCTTTTGGCCTTGGCTGATATCTGGCAAAGGTACCTCTCTTTGATCCGTTACACTGGGAGGAAGGCTCAGGATGGTCCAAAGGTTTTGAGTTTGTACTGAAAGGTGGACACACCACTGTCAGAAATAAGGCAGTTGAGAAAAGATCCTGAGATCAGATGAGGTGGAGACATAGATATAAGAGCTGTGAAATAATGCTGTGATTCTGAAATTTGTGAGTATCAAGGGCAAATACTAACAAGATGGCCCAGTGCTATCTGACAAGAATAAAAACGGCATCCATATGCCGGGCACTGTTGAATTTTATATGCACTAGTTCCTTTAAAGAAAAAAAAGACAAAAACAAAAAACAAAACAACTATGTGATAGCTTTCATCAACTATGTGATGACTTTCACATCTTTATAGATGTGGAAACTAAGGCACAAAGGCATTAAATAACTTAATTGAGATCACACAGCTATTAAATAACCCAGGTGGTATTTGGAAGTAGGCAATTTGACCCCAGAGTCTATGACCTTCACATTACACTACACTATCTCTCTTAAGAAAGAGTTAAAAACTAGAGAAGGATATTTGTCTGCCACTCAATGTTCTTTCTCTCCTTCAGTGATTACGGTGTACAAAGTGACAAGAGCTATTGCTTTATTTCACAACTCTGCTGTGTGCTTTTTTTCTTTCTCTTAGGAAAAGCTCCCTGGGCTTAGGTGAGGGAAAACAAAAGTTGTTCCTATGTTCTATTCACTCACTACTTACCCTGCATAATCCCTGATATTCCTTTCTAAGCATTAACCTTTTGACCTTCAAAATCAATACTGTCTTATCCTGAGGGGAGCTCAGAAAATCAAGGCAGTAGGAAAGTATGAGACTGTCATTGTCTATGAAAAATGCCATGACCCTAGTGGCACTGTGGCCACCCAAAATGGAAATTGCCTGTGTAGAAAGCAAAAGACTTTGCTCTAAAATAAGAGGGCTACAATTCTTTGACTATTAAGAAATGGGATTTATAAAATCACATTATCAGTAAGTCCAGGGTGGATGAGCTCCAGGTATGATGAATTAAAAATCATTTGTTTGAACATGCTGCTAAGTTAGGCAGCAGCCACCTAAATTTCATAGGCTGAGAGAGGAGTGGCTCCCAAAAGGAAAATCAAAGTACTATTAAAATAATCAAGTAAAATAAGAGTGGAGGTGGGACAGTTACAAACCAACAGCAGACAATGTGGAAGCCCAATCCCACCACTCAGCAAGCTAAGATCCATTTCCCTAGCTGGGTAGCACTATGGAAAACTGGATTTAGCCCATGATCTTCCCTGCATAAACTAGATAATACAGAGAAGGGAAGGGAAATAACATTTCTGAGCATTCTAGTGCCAAGCAAAATGTTAGTATCACTATTCATTCACCTCCCCAGAACTACTTCTGGTTTTCCTCTATTTTCTTTGAAAGTTATCCTATGAGACTTTTTCATTCAGCCTGATCACTATGTTGGTATTTAGAGTTGCTTAATTGGGTTCAGGAAAAATCAACAACAGTATGGGTTTTTAAAAAGGAATATTTTGCCCTGGCTGGTGTGGCTCAGTGGACTGAGCACTGGCCTGCGAACCAAAGGGTCACCAGTTCAATTCCCAGGCAGGGCACATGCCTGGGTTGCAGGCCAAGTCCCCAACTGGGGGAATGTGAGAGGCAACCACACAGCAATGTTTCTCTTCCTTTCTCCCTCCCTCCCCTCTCTCTAAAAATAAATAAATAAAATGGTTTTTAAATAAATAAATAAAATGTTTAAAAAATAAAATAAAATGCATATTTTGAATGAAAAAGCTGGAGATTAAGCAAAAACAAACTCAAAGACAATATGATGAATACCAAAAGGAAAGGGTGGTGGAGGGGAGTAGAAGAGGGTAAAGAGGTGTCAAATGGTGATGGAAGGAGACTTGACTTTGGGTGGTGAACACACTATACAATGTACAGATGATATGTTATACAATTGTACACTTGAAACCTATGGGATTTTATTTATTTATTTATTTATTTTATTTTTTAAATTTTATTGTTGTATTACATCCATCCCTTTTTTTCTCCCTATGGGATTTTATTAACCAATGTCACCCCAATAAATTCAATACAAATTATTTATTTATTTATTATTTCTAGAGAGAGGAGAAGGGAGAGAGGTAGAGAGGGATAGAGACATCAATGTATGGTTGCCTTTCACCTGCCTCCAGCTAGGGACCTGACTGGAGACCTGGCTTGCAACCTGGTTATGTGCCCTGGCTGAGGAATTGAATCAGCGACCTTTGGGTTTGCAGGCTGGCACCTTATCCACTGTGCCACCAGCCAGGGACAATAAAAACTTTTTTAATATAAAAATATGTATTAATAAAAAATGAATGTGAATATGGAAAACTGTATTATGAGTTTCATATTGCTGCCATTGTCAAGGCACCAGAGACTGTATCAAGTTGGAAATTAGGTCAATGCCTTTGAATTTGTGACTCAGAAATCTCATTTTTTAAATGTCCTCACAAGACTGCATGTAAATACTTACGTCTGTATGTTTTAAGTATTCCAGTTGTGAGTCTGATTTGATCAGTCACAAAATCCAAGTGTTAACAATGTTAGGGGACTATAAGAATTTACAAATGAGAGATCAGTGGAAACTAGGAATAAAATTCAGGTCAGTTCTTCCCAGGAGCAAAATTAAATGTGAACAAACAAATTTGAGCATTTAGCCATAGTCTAGGGTTAGGTCTACTATATGTGTGACTTTCTCATGGGTAGTTTTTGAGCCCCTTACCTTTGGGAAAAGTGGGTTTCTCATTAAACTCTAGGCTTTTGTTGACTCATAACCTTACCCTGAATTAAAGGAGAAAGGAAGTGCCCACCCTACCCTACCTGCTGGGCTGCATGCCCAAAAATATAGTCTCCATGTATAGAGATCAATGAACAGAACCTATCCCATGGCCTGTGGTCCATCTTCACAGCCTCTGGATTGTCTGGGCCAGCCAAAGACAGACCATCTCTCTAATGAATGCCTAGGTTTGTGACTGTTCTTCCTATTAGACTCCATTAGTCTACCTACTCAGGCTAACCCTACACAGAGGGACTGTTCTTGCAAAACTTTCAGTATAAGTAGAACACAATAACAACTGCTTGTGGCATCTGGGCAATCAGTGCTGTGCATGCTCAAAATCACTCTCAAGCCATGTCCATTCTTACAAAATTATGTGACAGAACAATCATACCACTCTGCTTCTTCACCACTGTTAAATTTCATTTGCTACATTATTCTTTATCCTACTACTGATCTTGAAATCAGGAAAGAAACTAGGATTCTTAAAGAGAAATTAGCCTTCAAAGTTCCATTGCTACATCTTTGCTGTTTTGACTGATGACATAACTGCTAGTAAGATTAGTGCTTCCCCTTCTGTTCATTTTCTAGCAGAATTAGTTGCTGCTTTTATATCCTTTGCTGCTAATTTTGCTGGCAAATCTCTAGAGAATTCTAGCCTAATTTTCTGCTACTAGAAGCAGAACTACCATTCTAGTAGTCGCCTAACATTAATTTTCTTTAGGGGATCTTAAAAATAAAATATGTAGAGGTAATTCAGATACAAGCATCAAATACAAATTAGGGGCCAATTTTTCAGATTAGCAAATTTCTTCAAGCCAGATAATTCCTATTTCCTATATCCTTATACCATAGGGTTGTTGTAAAAAGTAAATTTTATATGTGTATGTGTATGTTTACATATTGTTAGCAATATTAGATAATTATTAGTAATATATATAATTGTTATATTACATTGCAATATCTTATATCATTATATATTCAAATGTGAATGTTAACACTGTGCCTGACACTTCAATATAACAAATATTTAACCCTTTAAAGCAAACAGGAATAATTTCAGTTTCACAAATATGTGTCTAAGTCACCCTTTGCTTATTTGGGACTTGAATATATAACCTAAAAATTTATATAAGTAGCTTTCAGTTTTTTCTCTCCTTTTGATTCCACCTTTTTCTTTCATATACTTGTGAAACAGTATCAGAAGGAAGATGAGAAAAAACAGAGGTGATGCATTTCACATTTCTTCAAAACAGCACTAAGTGAGAGATATCTTGGCATGTATCTCTCTTGCCAGGTATGATGAAAACTGGGGACAGGCAGAGTCCAGGGATGTTCTAGAAGAGTACTGGAAATGCTCCATTTGGCGTCCATTTCATCCATAACCCAAGTCAGAGTCATCAGAAAGAAGGGGAATGGTAATGGGGGCAAAAAATGAAGTAATAAGAACCATTCCAGTAAAAAAGAAAAAATTTAAATTGTTTCAGGGAATATCAGTTAAAAATGGAAGGAAACTAGCCCAAATTGGAGATAGGAATACTCCTGGGAATTATAAGCTAAATTTAGACAAATGCCTTTGTTTTTCTGGAGGTGAGGGCCAATGGCAAATATAGTGGAATTTCCTCCAGGGCATTAAAGGTATCAATCAGTTTGTAAGAGATATTACACACACACACACACATGCACACACACATGAATAAGGCATGGAGCCACAGCTAATTTACACTGAATGATATGAGGATGGTGGCAGCCGGGTCATTAACAGAATAAAAGCCCAATAGCACAGCTCACAAATCAGCATTACCAGACACCACAGAATGATTTGTAATTGACATAATAGGCTAGAATTAAAAGCATTGTACATTAGCCTATAGAAGTAATCATTTGGGAAGCATTGTAGTTGAGAAAAGCAGCAATTAATGTTGGCTGGTTAAGAAGTTGTATTTAAATTTGTAATTATTTAGAACTGATTGCAGGTTGTGTGGGAAGATACTGGAAGCTTAAGTGGACACCACAACAAAGTACTATTAGTAATAGCATAACCTGCTATACTCAACAGAAAGTCAAGAAGAGAAGTAGGACACAGCAAAACGCAGTGGGGCCTTGATTAAGTGCTGATGTTGTTCACAGAACATTAACTTGGAACATTTTTTCTGGGTTATGTGGCCTGCATGTCTAGTTTTTGAGCTTTCGTGAAAATTTTGCATCTTCCCAATATCTTTTACTTAAATAATTTTCTGCTTGAATTAGAGTAGGTTCTGTTGCTTGTAGGTTCTGATCATAAACCTTGGCTGAAATAAATGACCTTAGGAAAAACAGCTCTATGTTATTTTTTTCCTATGGGAACTTTCTGTTCTATTTTTTAATTTTTTAAATTTAATATTTGTTGTATTTTCCCATCACCCTCTTCCCCCAGCAATCACCAAACAGCTGTCCATGTCCATGAGTCCTTTTCCCTTTTTGTTCAATCTCTCTACCCCCTAACTCCCACCCCCTTAGGTGTCAGCCTGCTCTCTATCGATAAGTCTGTCTCTGTTTTTCTTGTTAGTTCAATTTGTTCATTAGATTCCACATATGAGAGAAATCATATGGTGTTTGTCTTTCTCTGACTGGTGTTATTTTTAAAAATAGTGATAGAAGATAAATTCTTACTATGGAAGGAAGATTAACTTTTTTTAAATAGGAGAAAACTAAGATTGTGTGTTACTACTAATTGGCACTGCAACTTGTGTTTTATTATAGACAATTATTATTATTTCAACTTTACAAATGGAAAAACCAAGAAGGTTCAGAGAAGTCTACCTGAATTCAGTAAGCAAGAGTCAGAATTCAAATTCAGCTCTAATTCTTTTGCCTCTACCAAGAAAACAGGAGGAATCATATTAGCAACTCAAATTAGAAATACAAATTTAAAAAGAGTTACACCAGGTTAATCAGGACATATGGCTTATGGTAATCACATGTTCCTGTAGCAAACATGGCAAAAGGTAAGCCATGGAGGGTGAAAAGAGAAGGCTCGAACTGGCTCAGTAATTGTGTGTGTAACTCCACTATGCTCACACAGAAGATGCACCACGGGGTACTCACTGCGGCTCCCCTTGTTCTTCTCCCGTTATCTCATCACAAAATGTAGATAATAATTAAGAGCAGTTAGTGCTCAGAGAAACAGAGCAATGTGTTAAGGAGGTAATTAACCCCTGTACAAAATCAACCTGCTAAGAATTAGGTTTATTATCCAGAGCTGGGGTTGAAGATGAAGCCTGGGGTACACTGTGGGAATGCTTACCAACTCTCATTTGGCATATGGGAAATAAAATGCTTCCATTGGTACTTAAAATGGATTTTACTATTAACTGTTGTTCTAAGTGAGGTATTCATTACTTGAAGTTTCAAAAATCTAGACCAAGAGCTACGAGCGGTTTTATAAATGAAGAAAATATAGTTGATGTGAAAGCACAAAAGTAAGGAATCAGTATTGTATCTCTGCTGGCTTCCTGTGTCCAAGCCTGAAGAAAACTTGACTCTTGGCTTCATGTTATGCTAAATCTACTTTACTGGCAATCTACGGCTTTCAAGAGTCAGAGCTGTATCTAAAGGTATATTCAGTGATGTGCCACTTTCTTCTTATCTTCACTATTCCATTTTCATTTCTCCTTTCCACACTGACCCACACAATAGGTAATCAGTTTTTTTTTAACATTACAATTATACTTTTTTTGCCCAAATTAGCAGATGTATGTGTATTTTGTCATATACCCTTTTTTCTTATATAAAGAGTAGCTCAAAAAAAAAAAAAAAAAAGAGTAGCTCACTGTATACATATAAATAATCATTTGGGGAAAGTATTCCTCCTTGTGAATGAGTTTGATTTTAATTTTTTCATACTTTTTAAATAATAATGGAGATAATCACTTTTTTTAGCACAATTGAAAATATTAATGGATGACCTAATATTGAACAAACTTTGCAGTCCTATAATAACTCTTACTTGGCCATAGTATATTTTTAATATGGTATTGTAGGATTGCATCAATATTAAAAGAATATTGGTTCATATTTGCATTTTTATTGTTCTGTCCTTCCATGCCTTTCTTCCATTTCCATTACTTTCTCTCTGACTGATTTTTTCTTTACTTTTACTTTATTACCTTCTCTATTTTCCTGCTTTTCTTCTATAATTATTAAATTTTTATGTCTATTATCTCTTAGTCACTTCAAAATTTATTTTTTAAATTTCTCAGATATGTTTGTCTTTTTAATTCATTTATTTCTTGAACCTAATCAACTATTTATTCCTGTTTTATCCTTTCCTATTCTTAGTTTTTACATTTCTATTTCAATGCATTTTTTAATATCTTCAAATGCTTGAATGAGTATATATACTTCTAATTGAAGTGTTCACTAACACAATTTTTTTCAGCTTCAGGGTTTTTCTCATAGGAGGTGGAGTATTGCTGTTGATATATGTAAAAATCTCTTGATTGTTTTTGCAATGGCTCTGTATGAATTTTTTATTATTTTTTTTCATTTTATGGTATTATAGCGATTAATAAGATTCCTAGCTAAATGGATGCATCTAGCAATATAGCAGGGTCTATATATTTTTGGAATTATTTTGTTCATTTGTTTTGGTAGTGGAAGAGTTGCAAGTCCTCCAAAGTTGTGTTTCTCTTTGATCTTGCAGGACCCTAAATTTTCTACTTTTTGCTTCTTTTTCCCTTCACCATCCAATTACAAGAGGTGCTTCTTCTTTCCTTTTTGTCTATTTCTTCCCTTAAACAATATGATTTGAAAAATGCCTTTTACATACAACTCTTGATCCTTTTAATTACATGTACTTTGAAGTCTTTTTCCCTGTAGTCCAAGTTATATACTATCTGGATACTGTCATCACATTTTCATACGTAGGGTAAACTTAGGCCCTTTGTGATGGTTTTTAATGACCCTTAAGCCCATTTGCTTATTTCTTTTTTATCTTCCCTGGAGTTGTTCTGAGTCCACTGCCTTTGCCCGCTACAAAGCCTCATGGCAGTATAGGGGACAAGGCAGAGTATGAGAGATCCGGCTCTGGGATATGGTGATTTTTCTTTTTAGTCAGTCATTTTAAAGTTTGAGCCTTCTCTACCTTCAAGTTATGCTGATGGCATAGTTTTGTGTAGATTTACATATTGTATCGTTGTTTTGAATTACTTGAGGAGGAAATACTGAGAGGCAAGTAGTTAGGCAGCTGTTGCTGTCTTTAGCTACCCAAAATTCCTCAATTATAATTGTTTTGAAGTTTTTGTCTGCTAACTTCAATTATGTGAATCATCTGTCTGTTTTTTATTGTTTTTTTCCTCTTGATTATTGGTCATGTGAATTTGCCTCATCACATGTCTTATAACTCTTGATTGTAGGTAGCATATTGTGTATAAAAGACCCATACAGTTCCAGGCATTTTTAGATTTTATAACAAAAAAAAAAATACCCACTTCTCCTTTTGCTATGGGTGAATTGGGTCGTCCCAAATCCATACATTGAAGCTCTAACTCCTGAAGTGACTACTTAGAGATAGGTCCCACAGGAAGTAATTAACATTAAATGAGGGCTTGAGGGACCCAAAGTGGTGGCAGAGTAAGTGAAAGTTACATTTATCTCCTCCCATGACCATAGCAAAATTACAACTAAGTTATAGAACACTACCATCTGAAGACTAGTTGAATAAAAGTCTTATAAATAAGGATACACAGAAGAAATATAAATAAGGATATACAGAGGGATCTCGAAGTTGCAGAGGTCCCCCCAATGAAGAATATGGAGTCTCAACCCCACTCCAGATTTCCCAGCTCCTGGGTGCTGGAAGAAAGAGCCCACCTAACATCAGACTGTGAAAATCAACAGGGGTACCCTCTGCCTGGCTTATCCAGGAGAATCCTGGAAACTCAGGCACTATCTTAAAGGGTCAACCCACAAAACCTTACTCATGGGCACTCACCTTGTATTTCCAGTGATGCCATCAATGGATAGATATTTCAGAAAGAAAATGAACAAGAAATCAGTGACCTTACATGAAAATTCTATAAGATGGATTCAACTGATATTTTCAGAATATTTCACCCCAAAGCAGCAGAATATACATTCTTTTCAAACACACATGGAACATTTTCCAGAATGGACCACAAAATAAGTCTCAATAAATTAAAGAAGATTGAAATCATATAAAGCATCTTCTCCAATCATGATGGATGGTATGAAACTAGAAATCCAACTATAAGTAAAGAAAAACTGAAAAACACACAAACACATGGAGACTAAATAACATGTTACTAAAACAATAAATGAATTAACAATAAGATCAAGGGAAAAATGAAAAAATACCTTAAGACAAATAAAGATGAGAAAACAACCTAAAATGTATGGGAAAGTAGTAAGAAGAAAATTCATAGCAATATAGGCCTACTTCAAGAAACAAGAAAAATTTCAAATAAACAATGTAACCTTATACCTAAAGTAACTAGAAAAAGAAGACAAAGCCCAAAGTGAGAAATAGAGTCTAAAGAAACAATGCAAAGGATCAATGAAGCTAATGAAAAGATAAGTAAATTGATAAACCTTTAACCAGACTCATCAAGAAAAATAGAGAAAGAACCCAAATAAAATCAGAAAGGAAAGAGAATAACAACTGCCAACAAATTAAGCCATCTGAAAGAAATAGATAAATTTCTAGATATATGCAACTTTCTTAGACTGAATTGAGAAGAAACAGATAACCTGAACAGATCAATCACAACAAAATTGAAGCAGTAATTAAAACAAAAGCTCCTATCAAGCAAATGTCCTGGACTGGAAGTCTTCATGGGTGAATTTTACCAAATATTCAAAATTGAACTAATATCTATCCCTCCCAAAAATTTAAGAGGAAGGAAAACTCTCAAGCTCATTTTCCAGTGCCAGCATTATCCTGATTCCAAAACCAAATAAAAACATGACAGGGAAAGAAAATTAAGACCCTGGCTGATAGGTGGCGGCCTGCAAACCCAAAGGCCGCTGGTTCAATTTCCCAGCCAGGGCACATAACCAGGTAGCAAGCCAGGCCTCCAGCCAGGTCTTTGGCTGGAGGCAGGTGAAACGCAACTATACATTGATGTTCCTCTCCCTCTCTGCCTCTCTCCCTTCCTTTCTCTCTGGAAATAATAAATAAAATCTTTAAAAAAAAAAAAGAAAGAAAGAAAGAAAAAAGAAAGAAAGAAAGAAAGAAAGAAAGAAAGAAAGAAAGAAAGAAAGAAAGAAAGAAAATTATAGGCCAATATCCCTGAGGCACATAGATGAAAAATTCCTCAAAAAAATATTAGCACATATAATCCAGTAAAACACTAAGAAGATCACACACCATGATTAAATGAGATTTATTCCTGGAATGCAGGATGGCTCAATATTTGCAGATTAATTAATATGATACACCATGTAAACAAAATGAAGCATAAAAATCAGATAGTCACATTAATAGATGCAAAAAACACATCTGACAAAATCCAACAACATTTACAATAAAATTTCTTAGCAAAGTGGGAATAGAGGGAATATAACTCAACATAATAAAAGCCATATGTGACAAACCCACAACTACTCACTCTCAACATGGAATTTCTAAAAGTTTCTCTTAATATCAGGAACAAGACAGGGATGTCCACTCTCACCCTTTTATTCAAAAAAACCTATGCACCTGTATGTTCATAGCAGTGCTATTTACAATAGCCAAGTGCTGAAAATAGCCTCATGGGTAAATAAGTAGACCAAAAAATTATGGTACATTTACACAATGGAATACTACACAGCAGACAGAAAGGAGGAACTTCTACCTTTTACAACAGCATGGATAGAACTGAAGAATATTATGCTAAATGAAAGAAGCCAGTTGGTGAAAGAAAAACACCATATGATCTCATGTATAAGAGGATTCTAATGAACAGAATAAACTAACAAACAAGATAGAGCCACAGGCATGGACACATGGAACAGACAAAGGAGAGGGGAGAGGAGAGTATCAGTGGAAAGAAGGGGAAGGGACTAGTCAAAGAACATGTAGGAATGACCCATGGACATGGATAATAGGGTGGGGATTAATTCTGGGAGTAGTGGGTGGGCTGGGTGGTGGAGGCCAAGGGGGAAAAAATTGGGACAACTGTGATAAAATAACAATAAAATATTTTTTAAATTTTTCAGAAAAAGAAAACTAAAATTAAAAAATAGTTCCACTGATTTTACAGAAATTATAAGAAACATGTCATAAATTGAAACCACAAAGAAAACATCTGATTGACTTGAAAAATAGTTGGTACTTTTCCACTTGATCTTCATTAATGTAAACAATAAGTCTCTTAAACAATCAAAGAGGATTAAGTGTGATCTTTACAAGGAACTAGCATGGATGACCCATGGACATAGACAACATGTGGGATTGACTGTGGGAGGGGGGATAGGAAGGGTGGGGCAGGGGAGAGCAATGGGGGGAAAATGGGATAGATGTATATAATACAACAACAATAAAAGTAAATAAACAAGTGTGATCTTTAGATTGGGATAATAATCTGATAGGATTAGTGCCCTTATAAAAAGAGAATATTCTCTCTCTCTCCCCCAAACCCTTTCTCTGTCCTCTTTCTCTATATTCTTATGCACTAAGGCCATGTGAGGGCACAGTGATGCAATGAAGGGGCAACCAGCAGAAAGCCAGAAATAAAATTGGCCAGAACCTTTATCTTCATCATAGATTTTCCAGCCTCCAGAACTGTGAGAAATCCCTGTTGTTTGAACCACCTAGTCCAGAGTATTTTGTTATGGCAATATAAACTGACTAATACATCTTTGAGGCTTAATCACTAAATTCAATCAGAATTTGGATTGGGGTAGAGTTTTAGTAATATCCAATTCACTGGTTTAATTATGTTCTTTGTTCAAAACTATTCCAGGCTTTTGATTGTAAGTATGGTGGTTCTTTGCCTCTTTGGTACTGAAAGGCTGCAGGACATACATTTCTGCCCTTTGGATGTTTTTAGCTTACTTTTTGGCCTCTCCTCCCATGCAATTACAAGACTTGACAAATATCTTTAGGAGATTGGCCATGTGTTTGAGACAAACCTATTTCCTGATGAGAATTTTTCTAAGCTCTGCGAGACATGAGACTAGGAGAGATTTCAGTGGAGACTTTATGCATTCAGGGCATGCATTTGAGGCAAGTTTCCAGTGCTTCCAAGATTATAAAAATTTGGTTTGGTGCTTTTTTTCCAGCAGAGTCATTCCTCTTGGGTCAAGCCCAAGGATCAGAAAATCCCCAGAACTGACAAATGCCCTGAGAAAAAAAAATAGCTGGTAATCATCAGATCACCTAGAATTGTTCTCTAGAAATTTAGTCCCTTAAGTTTCCATTGCTTTCATAGCTCAAATTTATTGAAAATAACTTTTGTAATAATCTGCATTTGCTCAAGTAAGAGCTTTGGCCTATTACATCTTGCTTAGAAGAAGTACTTCTCCATGTAATTTCTAATTTTTATAACAATTCTGACCCTCCAAAAGGATTGAACAGAACTAATCCATTTTTGTTGGAATGAGCAAATAAATAATGCCAATTTTGCCTGCTTCTTGATCTTAACTGGGCCAAGTTTGCCACTCTGCTGTGAAAGGCAAAGTAGGCCATGTTATTCTGATGATACAGCAAAAGTGTTATGACCAAGATTCAGGAATATGTGGCAAAGGGCATATTTTTGAAGAAGTCTAGATTTCCAGACTCTCAGTCTTTATTTTCACCAGCTTTTGCCTTTCAAGTTCTCTACAACCTCAAGATGGGAGACAGTGGGTGAGACATTCACTCATTAGCATATCATCTGTCTTTCCAACTAGACTTATGAGAACAAAGATGTTGTCTTTCATGTTATTTTATCTTTAATATGTAGCCCAATGCCCTCCCCATAGTTGGTGCTCAAATAATTTGGATTGATGAATGAAAGAGTAAATGAATATCACCAAATCATTTCACAGCATGGCTTGTTAGCAGATTAATATGATTAAATGAATAAAATAGAAGTAAAATCAGATAATGGAAGTTTTTGACAATAACTAACATCAACACACAATATAACACATAGGAACTTCAGAAGAAGCACATTAGCAATAACTCTGATCTAAAAGAAATAGAAGCCCTGGCTGGTGGCCCAGTGCATAAAGTGTCGGCCTGCGAACCCAAAGGTCACTGGTTTGAGTCCCAGCCAGGGCACATAACCAGGTTGCAAGCCAGATCTCCAGCCAGGTGTGTAGCTGGACGCAGGTGAAAGGCAACCATACATTGATGTCTCTCTCCCTCTCCACCTCTATTCCTTCCCCTCTCTCTAAAAATAATAAATAATAAATCTTTTTAAAAAATGCTTAAAAGAAAAAGAAAAAGAAATAGAAGTTTCAGGGCATATTATGGTCCAAAATAATCATTTATGATATTAAATTGTCCTAAAATTCCTCAAATAAAATAAAATCCTGCTCATAAAATTAAAAAGAATTTTACACAAATAAACCACAAGCAAAACTTCAAAATGTAGACAACCTTGTAAATATTTTCAATATCAGTGCTAGCTGGCTATAATCATTGGCCACTTGGAACCTGGCATAGGAATTTTGTCAATAATTACATATAGTACATACACCAGTCCCAGTAAGATCATACAGACTGAACCAAGCATACAAGTTATTTTGAGGAAACTAGAGTTAACCTTGTGTATTATTTATCACTTCATTTTCTCTCCCTGGGAGAATATTATTCCACAAGATGTTTATGTAAAAGCAGCATAATTTTCTTAAACATTGCAAAGCTATATGAAATGATTGATTCTTGCTAAAAATCTAGGGAGAAAACAAATCAATTTTAGGATGTTTGAAGGTGAAATTATAATGAAAAAAATATTAAAATGTGCAAACATATACATTTTATTTATATGTGTTGAAAATGTTCACCAATAGCATAATTGGTCATAGGGAATGATTCATGTTAAATAAGCAAAAACATCCATTCCTTTACCACTTAATTTTCTAACTCGATCACAAATGAAGCAATCATAAGAGAAATCACAGAATATGGAGTTAAGCACATGGACTTTGGAATAAAACAGTTTTTAATTCAAGTCTTATCCTAGTGTTACTAGTGATGTGACTAACTTGTTAGAATGTCACTGTCTTCATTTCTTAAATGGGAATTATTATTTTTTTAAATTTTATTGTTGTTGTATTACATCTATCCTCTTTTTGCTCCCCTCTGTCTCCCTCTTTAAATGGGAATTATTGAGAGAGCTCAGAGGAGTCATCTGTAGTACAGGAGAGTTGATATAATGAAGGAGTGAAATGTAGTAGATCAACAAGCGCAGGGAGAAACAAAGACAAAGGAGAGGAAGAGGCAGAACTGTGATATGATTTTCATTCTTTTAACCACAATAGTGGAGAATCTCAGGAGCAAAGTGGGACTCTGGATAGGTAGAAATAAAGATCTTAGTTAAAAGTACACAATTTGCCCCGCCTGGTGTGGCTAAGTTGGTTGGAGCGTCCTTCCGCAGACCAACAAGTCATGGGTTTGATACCCATCAGGGCAAGGGTGTGATATCTGGAAGGCAAGGCAACTGATTTATGTTTCTCTCTCTCTCTCTCCCTCTCTTTCTCCCTCTCTCTCTCTCTCTCAGAAATAAAAAACATATATCCTCAGGTGAAGATAAAAGGGAAAAAAAGTACCCAATTATATTCTATATCAGGTTGCCTTCATGACAGGATGGTTGCTTTAACATAATAACATTAAAAATAAAACAATTCCTTGTCACAGAATTATGTTGCCTTAATAATTATCATTAATAATGATCTGGGAGGGAGTTTGAAAGGGGATCAGGTTACAAGCCAAAAAGTATGTAAAAACAGAGAATATGATTTGCAGTAAAGGGTTTCTTTGTGCCTGAGTCCTGGGAAAGCAACTGGTACTGATGACCTGCTGCTTCTTGGGGATGACTTTGATGAGAGTCAGAAGAAAATAGCAAATCAGGCAATTGCACATCCATACTTGGCCACTTCATCTAATCAGATTGTTGCTTGGAAGGAACCCCCAGAAATCAAAAACCTTGGACTGGGAAATGGTAGGTGTTCACTCTCCTAGTGCCAGGTTGGAAGAGGCCTGGAACATCAGGCCTCCCCCGACCGGGCCAGGGGCCCTTACAACTACGGTGGTGCATAGCAGGCTATTCTGAAAATTAATTGAGAAAATTTACCATAAAAGTGTCAAGTCCTGGAGTTTTGAGAGCTTTCAGAAAAGTAGGTTCTGATGGTCGGCAGGCCTCTGGTCTGGTGATAAACATGGACTTAGGTGGAGCTCTCAGGAGATTTGGTGTGCTTTATTGCAGGCGGCGGCAGGCTAAGGACTGCCCCGCCAGGCAGATGGTGAGGGTGAGGGCATGCAAGGCTTGTCCGCCCTGTCCAATGGCGGTGTGCATATTACAGCAAGGGCATATTTTATACAGCTTAGAACAGAGGAGACTGCATGTACCTTAGAAAAAGAGTCAGGATACCCAAAGGCAATACCTGCCTGTTCAGGAATGATATGTTGGCTGCCCCTGGGCTCAGTGTTCCGGGCTCTGGGATAAGATCAGCTTCAAGGCTAGCTCGTTGGCAGACTCCCGCTGAAGGGCCAGCCAGATACAGAGAGGTACGGGGGAGCAGCCGCTCCAATGTAAAAAAAAAGTGCTGAGCACATTTGAGCATGACAAGTGTTGGTTTCCTTACCACTTCTTTTAGCATTTGCCATAGGATACTTACTTTGCCTTAAAGTATTTCAGTGTTTTCATGTTTTATTTTGAACATTGGCCTATGCACTAAGGCAATATTAGATATGGGTTTATATGTTACCAAAACCAGACAAATCAACATACTTGTACTACAAACTAGTTTCAAGTCTAAACTGCTTACCCAAAATTCAGTCTATAATTAAGGGCAGGGGGAGCTAGGAGTTTTTAAATAAAGTCATTAAAAATATCACTGAGATCTTTAAAATAAAGAAAACAAAAAACACTCTAGTAATTGACTTTCTCACTGCCATTGGACTGACTGTATTAAGGCTGTAGTTTCTCAAAAAAAAAAAAAAAAAAATCTGTTTGTTGTCGTTAAATGAAGCAATGAATTAAAAAAATAAATAAATAAATAAAGAAGAGAATCCAACTGAGAAAGTTTTTATCCCTTGGGGATTTTCCAGAGATATTTATTTTTAGAAACCATTTTTTCCCTTTCAGCTCTAAATATTAAGAGGATATATAAAGCTATGTACTCATGGAATCCCACTGAAACTGTAGTGTGTTTTTATTTTTTCCAAGGGAAACTAGCAGGATTAAAGAAATTATGAGGAAGAGCCTAGAGTATTGTGGAGAAGTCAGTGTACCACCTTTAATGGATTATTTTAAATGGCTGTGATCTTTAAAATAAAAGACTGCATTTTGTTATAACAACTCAAAATGCCTTTCATTTTTCAAGCATTTAACTATCCCTGGTCTCAGGATTTCCTAGGAGATTTTACTTTTCATTAAGAAATAAAACTTTAAATCATTCTAGGCTGTTTTCTTCAAAACATATTTTAGGTGTCAAGTAAATATCAAGAAAAGAGGTAGGCTGAATCTTGTGGACTGCCTAGCTGAGGTTTATGGTACTAAATGGTTGCTGTCTTTAATAATCTATACTTTCTCAAAGATACAAATCACTGGGGGGAAAAGTTTGATTGCTTTTTTTTCTGAATTAGAATTGTTAGTAGTGAGTGAAAGAAACACCTATTAAACTGATGTAAGGAGAGAAAAGGGGAGGGGGAGAGAGAGAGAGAGAGAGCATGAAAAGGAATTTATTGGTGGTGGCTGGTAATACAGTGGATAAGGCACAGGCCTGCAAACCCAAAGGTCGCTGGTTCAACTCCCAGCCAGGGCACATAACCAGGTTGCAAGCCAGGTCTCCAGCCACATCCCTAGCTGGAGGCAGGTGAAAGGCAGCTATACATTGATGTCTCTACCCCTCCCTGCCTTTCTCCCTTCCCCTCTGGAAATAATAAATAAAATCGTTTAAAAAAAAAGGAATTTATTGACTTAATTTTTTGAATGCTGCAAAGGCAGCTCTTACTTCAGGCATAGCCAGTTCCAGGGTGTGAGATAATATTAGGGTTCAGTTTTCCTCCATTTCTTTATTCAAATTTTTTTCTATGTTGTGGACTTTCTAAACTTTCTAGAGACATACCCTCCCAGCTTCAAATCAAGCAAGCAAGAAGGGAGAGGG
The DNA here is from genome assembly GCA_004026585.1 of Noctilio leporinus. Taxonomy (NCBI): domain Eukaryota; kingdom Metazoa; phylum Chordata; class Mammalia; order Chiroptera; family Noctilionidae; genus Noctilio; species Noctilio leporinus. Next base: position 45,025 of record PVIW01008353.1, read on the forward strand.
GTTGGGAGGGAAGAAGAAAGAAGGGAGGAAGGAAGGAAGGGAGACAGGGAGAGAGGAAGGGAAGGAGGGAGAAAGGGAGGAAAGAAGTGGAACTTTTTTTTTTAAGGTTTATTTATTATTTTTTAGAGAGAGGGGAAGGGAGAGAGGAAGAGAGACATCAATGTATGGTTCGTTGCCTTTCACCTGCCTCCAGCTACCGACCTCGCTGGAGACCTTGTTTGCAACCTGGTTGTGTGCCCTGGCTGGGGAATCAAACCAGCAACCCCTGGGTTCACAGGCCAGCACCTTATCCACTGTGCCACCAGCCAGGACAGGAGCTTTTTTTTTTCTTGTGGTCCCAGCAAACATCCCCAAACTGAGTCTCGTTGGTCTAGCTGGGGTAATGTGATCAATGACACCTTAGATGTACAAGCTTTTTTTCCCCCAGCCAGTTCTAGATCATATCTATATCATTCCAGAGGTCAGAAATTTATGGGAGAGGTGGTAAAGTTCTACCCAAACATGATGTTACTTGTTTACAATTACTGTAATTGTGTGTGCGTTTATTTTAGGCCATGCCTTGCTCTGCACCACTGATGTTTAAATTCTGCTTTTGGATAAATCATTTCTGAGTAGTCAATCAGCTTGCATTGTTATGCAGTGATCCACTTCTACCTTTCTCTTTCTCAAGTTTATCACAACTTGGCTTGCTGTATATTAAAATCTGGCTCTGCAGGGAACACCATGATAATTCGGGCAGTTGCAAGGGGAATGGAAAATATGTGGTGGAGAAAACATCATTGGGAAGGTCCATTCATTTGCTCTGGGGAATGAGTCTGATTCCTCCATGCATGTGGCTTAATTGGATTTAAAGTTTGCAATTGCCAAGGTACAGCGATTGAAAACTTTGGGGCATGGTACAAGCTCTTCTTTCTGTTATTAACACAAAAACAGAATAAATTAGTATTCTATTTAATGAATTTATCTGTTCATGAACATACTTCATGGTTCTTGACAAAGACGGCAAGGGTCAATAAAGTGGTCACATTAGCAATGCTGCTTCCAGAAGCTTCTCTAAGAAGGACATCAGCACCATGTAGCATCATGTAGTATGGCAATGGGGAGAATGCAGATTTGGGATTTTCACATTGGGTTTGGGTCTTGATCCTACACTTGCTATGTGTAGGGCCCTGGACAATTTACTTCACCATTACATAAGCCTCCATTTCTTCACCTATGACATAAGGATAACAACACATGTCCTATGTATTTTAGTCCGTTCAGACTGCAACAACAGAATACCACAGACTGGGTGGCTTATAAGCAACAGAAATTTATTTTCACAGTTTTGGAGGCTGGAAATCCAAGATGGTGCTGCCAGCATGATTAGGTGAGGGCCTTCTTCCATGCCACAGACTTCTTACCATAACTTCACATGGAGAAAGGGAGCCCCTTTTACAGCACTAACCCCATGCAGGGGATCCCTACACTCAGCACATAACCACCAGCCAAAAGTTTGACCTCCTAAAATAATCATCTTTGGGGGCTAGAATTTCAACATATGAATGGGGAGGGTCCATGAACATTCAGACCATGGCAATAACTTACAAGGCTGGGTTTAGGTTCAAATGAAATAAAGCACTTACATTACACTTATTCATTCCCATGTCTCTCCTATAAGTGAAATGTCTCACAGACTGTGTCCCATTCATATTTGCGAGTTTCAGCACCTAATTCTGCACCTGGCAGTCAAAATACACACATCAATTATTTGTTGGCCCAACAGATAAATAAACAAACACTTAAACAGATGAATGAATGAATGAATGAATGACAGGTAGCATAGGAGAAAATATAAAAACATTGTTCAATCCTGGTTTAGGAAAGTTCTGAGACTGAACAATATGTTAATAGTATTTCAGAATTTAGAATCTGTGTATTTTTCTGTGCTTCTCTTAGAAAAGATTTGAAGATCAAGAAAAGAATAGCAAATCTCTTCCTCTCAGTAAAGAAACAGTGAAGAAAATTACTGCTGTTCTAGCTCAAAGAAAACATTAATTAAAGGTAAGACATGGACAAGAAGTAAAATGGAGAACTTGTAAGAGTTAATTATATTATCAATATAATTAGCACTTAGTAATCCCTCTAAATTTTAAAGCATGGCAGGCCTGTGGCAGAAGCCCTTGAATTACTCAAAGTATTTCTGAAAAAAGCTGTTGAAATCACTGGAGATGACTTTTTACCTTTTATAAAGTTTTCTTTCTTTACCCCATTCAGATTCTCTGCACAAATTCATGTGATAGAGCATATTTGATCTATGGTCTTGGAAAATGGGAATGGATTTATCTGTAGTTACCCTCAGACTATCCTGTTTATTTACAGTAACATCTATAGAGGCATCTCCACTATGGAATAATATTCCATAGGCATGATTATATGGTCTCCAGAATTATACATCTTTGTTTAATCATTTCTAGTGAGAAAAATAGCTCTCTGATTACTGTTTTTAAATCATGGTAAACATAGATTCCAATATCCATACAAAATTGTGTATGTGTTTAAATAAGAGAGTAAGTGTTCTGGGGGAGGGGAGTGACACAGAAAGATTCTGAGACAGATACAATAACATATTATACTCTTCTTGGTTCTCCTGATTAAACACATTTGTGTTCTATTATTCATGGCTGTAATTACATAGAATGAACAATAGAAACATTCTCACATGTTCAACCAGCCACAAGTACAAGCGTGAAAGAAAGTTCCACCAATAACCTCTGCAGTTGGTGGCAGAGAAATACATGAAACTAGGAAGAAGTTTCCAACTATAACCACATTTGAATTTTTATCAGAATACCATGTAAGAGGGGGATGTTTCTCAGCTCTATGTTAATGATTTAGGACTAGGACCTGGAGTTGGTGGGAGAATAGAGAGACTAAATATTGGTTTCACCTCCACTAGGAATACTCTGTTTCAGCTTCCAAGAACACAGTACAAGAAAGAAACCAAAGTTACCAGGACAATTTCTAGACTAGCAGTGAAATCAATAGTGTACTGGGGAGGTGGTGAAGGATGAGGGTCTTTGCCACCCTTCCCCATCCATGGCCATACTCACTAGGTTTGCTGGAGAAGCCAGCCAGCAATGAACTCATTAGAAATAAACAGAAATCCAATGGAAATGGGCAAAAAGCATGAAATGAGGGTACACACACACACACACACACACACACGAGCAAATGGGTTGTAAACGCATGAAAATACGGTAGATCTCTCCAATTAAAAAGAATAAGACAAAATAAAACTAGAATAAGGCCCAAACATTTTATGATTTGTTGGATGGATGACATTGAAGGCATTATTATTGGTAGGGATGAAAACTGATCAAATTCTTTAGAAGTCTATTTGGAAATACCTACCAAAATGTAAAGTAAACATAGCAAAATTCATAATGCATACACCTCTGTAGGACTTTTCTTACAAATATACAGCAATTGCTGTAATGTGGACTTTTCTTATAGGTATACAGTAATCACTGTAATTTGGAAAACCATATGCACAATATTTATTACAGTGAATACTGTTGTAAGAATAAAAGAATGCAGGCAATCTAAACATCTGACAATAGAAAAAATGTTTAAATAAACTGAACATTTATACAATAGAATATCATACAGTTACTCTATTGTTACTAAGACAAGAAAGGTTCTAATATGGACTAATTTCCAAGGTATTTTGTTAAGTGAAGTAGAGCAGATGCAGGACTGTATGCAAATACACTTTCTCCCATTCATTGTCCTCCAGTCATGCTGGCCTTTCTTTCAGCTATGCCAAGTTCACTTCAGCATCAAGGCCTTTGTCCTTGCTATGCCTTTTGTCAGGAATGTCCTCCTAATTTTCACATACAGGACTTATGCTCATCTTTCAGGTCTTAGTGACAATCCCTTCTCCTTAAAGAGATGTTCTAGCTAGTACCAACTGTATGTATGAGGAACCTGCCTATTTTGCTTGAAACTATGTGATACTACTAACATGTGTGTGAAGTAGTGTCCGTAATCACTCAAGTGCTCCACCCCATTACTTGCACTAGTTATCCTGTTTACTTTTCTTCCTAGCCCATTAGCACTGCTTGACAAATATTTTTATGATTACGTCATATGTTTATTATTTACTCTCCACTTTTGCACACATCAACAACTTATTAGGAGTTAATGTCCATAAGGATAGGAATTTTGTCATGTTTATCTCTATGCATCCAACATTGAGAGCTGTGCCAAATGCAGAATAGCTCTCTCAGTAAATGTTCCATCAGTGAATGAGTGAGTGAATGAATTAATGAGTTACCTGCACCTATACGTGTGCAAAGTATTTTTGGAAAGTATTCATGAAAATATTAGGCTGGTTCTTCCAGGAAAGGAATAGGAAGGAGACTCATACTCTGGAATCTGTGTAAGAGAGAAATTACACGACATATCATGCCTGACCTTGTTCTGCTCGTACGCAAGAAGGTGTTACCTTGCCCTCTCAGGGCCATCAAAGGCCACCTTAATAGCTTTCATTTTATAGTCACATGAGAATTATATATCTGCTGTGAAGGCAGAGTTGTTCCCTCACATCAAAAACATTCAACAGCCCTGGCTGGTGGCACAGTGTATAAGGCACTAGCCTGCAAATCCAAAGATTGCTGGTTCAACTCCCAGCTAGGGCACACAACCAGGCTGCAGGGCAGGTCCTGGCTGGAGGCAGGTGAAAGGCAACCATACGTTGATGTCTCTCTCCCTCTCTGCTGCTCTCCCTTTTCCTCTCTCTGAGAATAATAAGTAAAATCCTTTTAAAAAATAAATAAATCATTTAACAGTCATTTCTCATCTCCAAACCCACCTTCTATATTGAGGGGCTGGGATTGCTGAAACTACCTGTCCAAGGCTCCCTTGCTGGCTCAGTTTCTAATAAGTTCTACTAAAGGGAATCAGTAGAGGAATAGTGAAAATAGCAAGAAGGGGAGGAGGAGTTTATTTCCTGCTCTTTATTTCCTGTCAGCAATCTTTAATAACTACCCACAGTTGGCTACAGCCTCCACCTTTTTCCAGCACCCAGAGTTTCATTCTTACCCAGCTGTCTAGTAGCTGCCAAGCCAAGGCCCTTGGTAGCCCTAGTCAGAGGCACACTCTGCTACTTACTCCTCCGGAGCCCTGGGAGAACCTACCAGACCATGAACTTTCTCAGAGGTACAAGCACCAGCTTGCGTGGAGTTTTCTCCCAGAGGCCTAAGCACTAGTTTTGTAGGGTCCCTCCTAGCTCTGATTAAAAGCCTCTTCCCTGTATTCTCCAGACTTAAGAGTGGTAGCTGGTTCTTACCTCTCTGGACACCTCGGCATTCCCCTTTGGCTCTTTCTGTTTCTGACTTCTGCATAATTGATTACAAATAATTCTGGCTATGATGGTTTCTGTTTTCCTTCCTGGAACATCACCAAGGCAACATTTGTTCCGAGCTTCCTTTTCCTGGTTTACTGTCTTCCGCCTGGTAATCTTTATCTATCTTAACCTATTTAAATACCTTAAGATGCATATCCAACTTCCTATTTCCTATTTACATCTTAAAGTCTAATAGACACCTTAAGTTAATTTTGTCAGAAGATGAACTTTGGTGCACCAATCTATTTCTCTGCCACAATTCCTCATCTCAGTAAATGGCACCTCTGTCCATTCATTCATTTAAGCCAAAATCCTAGAAGTCATCCTTGCTTTCTATCCTTGCCTGTTTATTCACATCCAGGCACGTGCTCTGACTAGGAATTGAACCCACAGCCTTTTGGTTCACAGGCCAATGCTCAATCCACTAAGCTAAGGCATAATAATATTTTTTTTAAGTGTAAGTCATGATGAAAATTAAGTCCAGACTCCTTATCATGGCCCTATAGGATCTGGTGCCTGCTAACACTTCCAAATTCTTCTCCTATCACAGTCTGCTTGTAATAACTGTGCTTAGAGGCTTCTTTTCTGTTTCATGCCACACCAAGCTCTTTATAGACTGAGGTTCTTAGCATTTGTTGCCTCTTCTACCAAAAAGCTTCTTCTGCTGGTTGTTCACATGGACTTAGTTCTCATATTACACCTCAGGAAAGCTTTCTGACCACGAAATCTAGAGTTACCTTCCTCTCCAAAGTCCTCTCTATTACAGAGTCCAGTTGATCTCCTTCGTGCTTTTACCTTAATTATCTGTCCTTTCCTTTGTTTATTGTCTGAATAGATGGATAGAGGCCTTACTCTTTATTGTTGTGTCCCAAAAATCTCCAGCATATGTCTCTATTCCCTAAAAAGTGCTCAGTAAATATTTTCCGACTAAATTAATACCCTCTTGTTTAAAGTACTTCAACCCTGGCTGGTGCAGCTCAGTTGTTTGGGTGTCATCCAGCAGAGAGAAAAGCTGCTGATTCGATTCCCAGTCAGATGTCAGGGCACATGCCTAGGTCACAGAGGCAACTAATCAGTATTTCTCATCTCACATCAATGTTTCTCTCCGTCTTTTTCTCCCTTCCTGCTTCTTTCTCTAAAAAATTAAAAAATAAGTAAAATAAAGTATTCCAATGTCCAAGTCCTTATATAGTTTCAAGTATATAAAATTTTCCACTACATTGGAACGGAAATCTATAGCATTAGATTTGCCTCCCATTTATTCTCCTTTCCTATCATATATCCTTGTAAACTTCTTAAGGAAAAGCAGCTGATAGGATCAAGATTTGATGGCCCAGCTAGTATCTTCTCTGGATAAATAATACATGAATATAAGTCAAAGATGAAGATACACCAGAATCTAAGAGATCTTTACAACAGCAAAATCCTGGCCTTAAAAAATATGTAGAACAAGATGAAACAAATGCTTTCAGTAGACGTTCAGGTGCTCTTTTGTAAAAATAGCATACATAACCACAAATCAATGTTTAAAGCCAGATGGTTAACGAAGGCCAGCCGGGGAAGTCCTATAATTCACAGTAATGAGTATGATAATGAGCTCCCATTATAAACCAAACTGCAGCATGATACACTGTATCTATTTCAAATAACAGTAATTTGATTGTTTCATTTTTTTTTTTTTTTCAAAGCTCCAAAGCTTAATTTATGGGGAAAATGTTAGAAAGCCTGACTGATGGAGTTAATTATGCCCAGTTAGTCAAATGGAAGCTGGTCTAAATGTTATTAACAAGCATTTGAATATCAGATATTATCAGAAAGGAGACAATATTCAAACACAAATGAAAACTTAAGATCTTTCAAAACATGAAAGAAGTCCCATTACTATGGTTGAAAAGAAATGTGTCCTTTTTTCCTCAACTCTTTAATGTCCTTACAAATAAGACTGAGGAAAAGTATATTCTATTAAACAGAGTGCTTTAGGGACTCTGCCACTATAGAAAAGTGGGAGGGATTGAATTTTATTTTGGTATCAGGAACAAATATGTGTTTTTTTTTTTTAAATTTTATTGTTGTTGTATTATATCCATCCCCTTTTGCTCCCCTCTGTCCCCCTACCCACCCACCCATTTCCCCCAAAGCCAATCCCACCTGTTCAAATGTGTATTTTTACACTTAAAGTTCACCTTGATCTCAAGGAGGTGATCTGAGAAGACATTTTCAGTTACTCAAAGTGATATGGGCGCATTGCAAACTTCTGAATCTGATTACTGCTCTTGGGAAACCTGTCACACTGGACCAATTTCCTGTAAAAGAATAGAATACTTGGAGTTGAGTATGGAGAAAAGTAGAACTTTAATACCCATATCATTTCCGTTTAATGTGAATTCAGCTGCTCATGCATTGTATGTTTGGAATACAAGCCATTACACTTCATGTGTATGTTTGGTACTCCATATTTTGGGGTTAGTTTTTAAACTAGTATTTGATATTTGGAATTCTAAAGCACATTTTCCCCCAAAATGTTGGACAAATTCTGGTCTTCTATAGGATTTCTAAATAGAAATCAGTTATAATTACTGAGGACTGGGGGTTTATTTTGTAAAGTCTGTAAGACAAAGGGTCTCTGGTCTAGGAGCAAAAATTGAAAACTGATGGTGTAACTACTATAATAAAAATTGGAGAATTAAATAAATATAACCACCTTTGCCCACTCAGCTCCCCATATGCTGGTAGCCAGTTCTTCACCATCCAGGAAAAGGATTAAAGGTCTCTAGAAAATAAAAACTCAAGAGGTAGATGTAAAGATGCTGGCATCAGAAATTTCTCAAGTAAATAGCTTAATCTGATCACACTACAATGAAAATCATAATCTATAAAGCACACTAATACATTCAAAATGGCCAGTGAGGTACTTAGAATCTGGAAAATATAAAAAGACAAATACATCAAATTTGAGAAGTCAATAATAATATTATATATGCACATAAAATTATTTATAAAATATGAGAGGACAATACTATAAAATATGAGAAAGCAATCAAAGGTTATCAGATATTGGAAATCAGCATATAATTTAAAAGATAGAGACCAAGACAAATATATTTAAAGCAACTTGAAGATAACAAACTATTCAGGAAAACTAAAACTTAAAAGTAGAAACAGCCCTGGCTCATGTGGCTCAGTGGATTGATGCCGCCTGCGAACCCAAAGGTCATTTGTTCCATTCCCCAGTCAGGTCACGTAACCAGGTTACAAGCCAGGTCTCCAGCCAGGTCCTTAGCTGGAGGCAGGTGAAAGCCAACCATACATTGATGCTTCTCTTCCTTTCTTCCTCCCTCCCTGCCCTTTTCTCTGAAAATAATGGATAAAATCTTTTAAAACATATTTATGGCCCTGGCTGGCAGTTCAGTGGGTAGGTGCCGGCCTGTGAACCCAAAGGTCGCTGGTTTGATTCCCAGCCAGGGCACATAATCCAGTTGCAAGCCAGGTCTCCAGCCAGGTCCATAGCTGGAGGCAGGTGAAAGGCAACCATGTATTGATGTTTCTCTCCCTCTTTGCCTCCCTCCCTTCCCCTCTCTCTCTAAAAATAATAAAATAAAATCTTAAAATAAAAATTAAAAAAAGATAAAATGAAACAGCATTGATATCTACAAAGCTTAGAGATTATGCAACCAAAAACAAGAACAGGATGCTATAATTAGGTGCAATTCATTTATATTACAAATAAGAACTTTTACAAATGAAAAATGTTATAGTTAAAAATAAAAATTCAATTGATGTGTTTTCAGAAAGAGTCTTAAGAAAATATTTAGGCAATTGTTGAAGAGTTAGTTTGAGTAGTGATTAAACACACAAAAAATGAAACAAATGAAAACATAACTCCAGGGAAAACAAAATGAATGCAGAAAAGGAATAATGCTCATTGTTTACTACATATCTCAGCTAAAAATAGAATTACGTAGTCATAATAATGTATTAATATGTAATATTAAGTTAAGCAAAATTACAATATAATGCTACTGGAGAGAAGGAAATGAAAACATATGTATATGTGGAGAGAGTAGAGGAGAGGAAAGAGACATACATAGTCTCATAGTAGAAGTCAGTTAACAATGTCAGAAACTGAAAAATAAAGAAGTAGCCAGGAAGAATGCTACTAAGAGTCATGAAGCTAAATGACAACAAAATCAGTTGAAAGAGATGAAAGTGATGAATGCTGGGGAGGACAAAAAGGTGAGGTGGGCTGGAGCAACGCTGTGTTAGCAGACCTTGTAAACTGTTGGAGTCTCTAGATGTTGTATCTGGCTAACCTGAATAAAAATCAAAACTAAAAGGAAAAGGAGAGTGAGGTGAGGATGGAGGCAGTGACTGGCCTCAGTGAACAGTGACTACTGGGAAAAGAGATCTGGGTTCATGAAGAGCACTGCATCTCCATGTGCCTCCAAGATGGGTGGCATGTGGAAAGACAGGAGGTCACTGGCCACGTGGTGAACAGAGGCACACAGCTGAGTAGAGTCATTGATGGGACTTAAAGATCCTTGGCCTCCAGACATTTCTTGTTTGTTAATTCCTGGCTCTGCTTGGACATGGATGGGTACCCTTGGCCAAGTTTGCCACTTTGCACACCCTGACAACCCAACAGTTTCTCCCCATTCCTTTTGTTTTCTCCCCAGTTTGTAGCAGAAACTTTGTAGAATGTGAACACCCAGATGCTTCTTTGTAGATTATTTTGATTGCTATGTTTTTCAGGAAATGTTCCCTACATTTAAACAAATATGTAAAATATCTTTTTTTGTAGAATAACTTGTTCAGAAACTGACAAGACATAGTCCCAAGTAATCATCACATGACTTTTTTACATAATAAGTCAAGCATGACCAAAACATTTTTGAAATTTTCCTGTTGTAATCATCTTCAAAGTCCAAATCACTACTAAAAGTTTGTTACTATTTTTTTCATTATAAAATATACATGCTTTTTACTGAATGTGAGGTCTTTCCAGAAGGTATTGCACTATATACTCTGAAAAATAGACATTTATTGAAAAAGATACAAGAAATATTATACATAGAACAGTGATGCCTCAGTCCCTTTCAAAGTAGGTACCTTCGGACCTCATACAATTCTTCCAATCAACATCAGCTGCTTTGTCATATTTTCCCGAATTTCATTGATCATCTGAAATCTCTTCCCTTTCAAACGTGATTTTAGTTTGGGAAAAGCCAGAGGTCACAGGGCACCAAATCTGGGCTGTACCGGGGCTGAGTCACTTGGATGATCTGATGTTTCACCAAAAAACACTGCACAAGATGTGATGCAGGAGCAGGATCATTGTTGTGATGAAGCTGCCAATCACCAGTTGCCCATAGCTGCAGCCTTCTGAATCATCCAAATAGTTCTCATGGAAGAATGTTCAAGCTGGGTGCAAAATTTGATGCAGGTGTGTTGCTCTTCTCACTCAATCATTTTGAATATAATAGCCACATAATATACGCGCTCACTCAATAACATCTACTGTCCCCACTGACTAGTACAGTAAAGTCACCATTGGTCACGATGTACATTCCAGTCCACTCTCCTTGACTAGTTACATCAATGTTATGTAAGCTGTTCCTGTTATATTAACAATGGCTGGACTTTTTCCAGGCAGACCTCATACTCTGAGAAATGTAAACAGAATCAATGTTAATCCCACCATAGAGAAATAATCATAATGGAGTTTGGACATATACTCCAGTTATTTTTTTAGTTACCTACCTAGGAATATATACTTTTACAAATTTGAAAATACATTGCACATTTTGTAACCTAAACATTTTAATTTATATATCATAAATATTTCCTTTTATTAAATATTATTATCACTATTACATTAATAGCTTCCTAGTCTTCAACAGATGTATGATAACTCATCATCAGGTGTATCCAATGTTTTCTATCGTTTGTTTTTATAAATAACACTATGATGAATAACTTGTACATAAGTTTTTTACACATCTCTTTATTTCATTGGAGATAGCATCTCAATTCCTAGAAGTTATTCTAATTCCTAGAGGTAAAATTCCTAGAAAAAGAGAATGCATATTTTTAGAAACTCCATTTTTTTTTAAATTCTATTTATTTATTTTTAGAAAGAGGGGGGTAAAGGGAGAAAGAGAGAAAGAGAAACATCCACCAGTTGCCTCCTATACATGCCCTGACTAGGAACCTAACCCTCAACCCAGATTTGTGCCTAGACCAAGAATGAAACCAGCGGCCTTTTGCTTTGTGGAATGACATCCAACTGAGCTAGGGTTATTTTTTTTTAACTCTTGTTACTGCCAATTTTCTTTCCAAATGACCCTTTCAGCAGCAGCCCACATTTGATATTTTTGAATGCTGTCAAAATTGACAAAACTTGATTTTTGGAAACCATTAAATCCCTCACTAGATATCCATCCTACTTGTATCTGTAGATTATAAGCTCTTTGATCTTGGAGCCTAATTCATAAAAATTTATCTTTTGTATTCCAAAAAACACCAAGAAAAGGTAATTTTGTATTGACCTGATAAATAAGGTCAATAATCAAACTGAGTGATAATATTTGAGTCCAAATAATATGAATATAAAGTAGTAACACTGATTGCGTACATTGCCAACAATCTTTGAAGCACTGATTTATCCTCACTCAAAAGCATAGAGTACAAATACCATAGAGGACAAGTTGAAGATATGTGGGTTTTATGTGTTACCTGTGGTGGCTTCTTCAAATTGGTGGGTTATTTTTCCAGATTATCCAAAGGTAATAATTTTTTTAAATCCCAAAACAACGGAACGTGCAGATGATGACAAAGTACTTGCTAGTTTATGTTGCCTTCCACAATGAGACAAAATTGAAGTAAATATGTAAAAACAGAGAAATAAAGTAAACCTCAGTGAAAAGCCTCAGTTCAAAATAAGCATTGCTTTTGTTGTTTTTAATTTCCCTTTACTGGAAAAGAGCACTATTGGGTTGTAAAAGTGACTTGCCAGTAAAGTTTCCTTCAGCTGCAATTCAGAGATTGTTCTCAACACTGAGATGTGTATTCACAGGGTTGGCAATGAGGCAAGAAAAACAGCCTGACCTACACCTTTCCAGGTGATAAAAGAGGTGGTTAGAAGTCAGAAACTGTTGTTACAGATCACCTGTAGCAGGTCCATGCAAAAGGGCAATTACTTCCCACACCCTGGAAATGAGGCTCCATGCACTATGTTCATCTGTTCAGCCTCCAGAAAGCCCCAGAGTTTCACCTTGCCTGGCCTCTCCAACCGATATCATTGTTAGTGATTCACCTCAGGTTTCTGCCTCAGCGCTGGGTGACACGGACACTTTCTTCTGTCATTGGTAACCTCCCCCCTCAATTTGACTGCCTCTCAGCTCAAGTCAGCAGGGGTGCTGGGGGAGAAACAGAATTTCGTCTTGGAGAAAAGGACAGAGCAGCAGTTTGCTTGCCTTCTGCACAGTCAGAATGTTGGCAGGCTGCATGCACATCCATAGATCCGTTTCTAAGGCACAAACTTGCTCAGAGATGTGATTGAAGGATGCCTCATACTATATTAACTCCTCTGTAGATAAATTTGAGGTCTCTGATTTAGCAAAATTTAGTCCTATAGTCAAAACTGTGGAGAAGACCAAGTCTGTCTCCAATTTCTAAAAGAATAGAGATCCTTTAACACTACAGTTTAGGTCTCATACTAGGTGTTTTCATATTTCTCAGGCCATTTAAATCTAACAGCATTCCAGAAAGGTAAGTAAGTTGTTTCCACTTTTTTAAAGGTTTTATTTATTTTTAGAGAGAGAAGAAGGGTGGGAGGAAATGAGAAAGAAACATTGATTGCCTCTCACACCCTCTGAATAGGGCACGTGGCCCACAACCCAGGCAAGTGTCCTGACCAGGAATCAAATCAGTGACCTTCTGCTTTGCGGGTCCACGCCCAACCTAGTGAGCCATACTGGTCAGGGCTATTTCCATTTTAACAAATGAACTGAGCTACAAAACAGGAATATATTCAAAGTTAACCTATTAGTAAATGGAAAAGCCAAAATATAACCTTAGGTCTCAGGAATTCTAAAATCCTACTTAATATACCCTCCTTGTTTTCTTTTTTTTTTTTTTTTTTAATTTTTACCATTTTTTATTTTATTATTTCCAGAGAGAGGGGAAGGGAGAGCGGCAGAGAGGGAGAGAGACATTAATGTATGGTTGCTTTTCACCTGCCTTCAGCCACAGACCTGACTGGAGACCTGGCTTGCAACCTGGTTATGTGTCCTGACTGGGGAATCGAACCTGCGACCTTTGGGTTCGCAGGCCGGCGCCTTATCCACTGTGCTACCAGCCAGGACTACTCTCCTTGTTTTCTAATTGCATTTTTATCCAGCCTCTCAAAAAGATCACTACAAACATAAAACCTCGCCTATCTCTTTCAACCCTAATTTATTAACATGAACACTCAACATAACTATTAGTGGAAATGAAATATTTTTGTCACTAAATAAAATGTGTCACGCAATCCTTTTTGAGTATGCGTTCTGCTAATGCTGAAAGAAATTATGAATTAGAAGTAAAAGAAAAATATTTTTTCCTGAGTTTACATAAAAAAGTGGTACTTCAAACCTTACGCTGAATAGGCAACTGAAAACTTTATAGAGCAGGTATTCAGCACCAAGGGAAAAGTGCATGAGATCTGAGCCTTGGTTTTCCTCTTCCACACCAAAACAAATATTTAATATGTATAAAAATTCTAGATAGACAGTGGAAAAATAAATGGTAGGAGGTCTTAAGATTTACTTTGGGAGATAAACTATACCTATGCACCTACCTACACTTAAAAAAGAACAAAGTAAAGTGGATGCCATTGTGCTGAATGTCTTCCTTAAAACACCTCAATTCTTTATGATGTTACATCATTATCCTTGCTTAGGAAGAGTAATCTGTTGTAGTTTTTCACCTCTTAACTTTATTTCCTAGCATGGAAAATAAAGCCAAGGTTGTTTTTGTTTTGTTTTGTTTTAAGATTTTATTTATTACTTTCAGAGAGAGGGGAAGGGAGAGAAGCACAGAGGGAGAGAAACATCAATGTATGGTTGCCTTCACCTGCCTCCAGCTATGGACCTGCCTGGAAACCCGTCTTGCAACCTGGTTATGTGCCCTGGCTGGGAATCAAACCAGTGACCTTTGGGTTCATAGGCTGGTACCTTATCTACTATGCCACCAGCCAGGGCTAAGCCAATGTTTTATCACAATGATTAATAAATAACTCACTTTTATTTCTATTTTATTTTCTATTTTCAACTTTTGTTTCCTTTTTTCCTTTTTATTAAATTTAATGGCAGTGCTACTAGTTAACAAAACTATACAGGTTTCAGATACATAATGTATCACATCATCTATATGCTGTCCAGTGTGTTCACCCAAGTCAAGTCTTTGTCCATTACCATTTATCCTCCTATACCCTTCTCCACCTTCCTCCTTCCCACCCTTCAAAATCACCACACTGTTGTCTTTTTCCCTCTTTTTTCTTTCAGTTTTTAAAAATTCTTTTTATTTTAAGATAATTTAGGGCTTATGGAAGAACTGAAAATAGCACAGAGAATTCCTGTGTACACTTCATTCAACTTCCCTTAATGTTAACACCTTACATTTCTAAACTAAGAAATTACCACTGGTATTGTGCTGTTACACTATAGACTTCAGTCCGATTATACCAGTTTTTCTACCAATGTCATTTTTCTTATGTACCAGGATCTAATTCAGGATTCTGCACTGCATTTGGTTTGTCATGCATTTTTAGCCTCCTCCAGTCTTTGACAGTTCCCCAGTCTTTTGCTGTTTTTCATTACCTTGAGGCTTTTTAAATATTTATTTTTCAATTATATTTGACATACAATATTACATTAGTTTCAGATGTACAACATAGTGATTAGACATTTACATATTTCTATACCTTATGACGTGATCACTCTGATAAATCTAGTACCCATCTAATACCATACAGAGCTATTTCAATATTACTAATTATATTCCTTATGCTGTACTTTATATCCACATGACTATTTTGGTAACTGGCAATTTGTACTTCTTAATCTTTTTTACCATTTTTTGTGCGTTCCCACAACCTCCCACCCATCTGGTGGCCATCAGTTTGTTCCCTGTATCTATGAGTTTGTTTCTCTTTTGTTTGTTCAATTTTGTTCATAAGGTTCTACATATAAGTGAAGTCATGTGTTAGGTATCTTTCTTTGAGTTATTTTGCTTAGCATAATACCTTCTAGGTCCACCATGTTATCACAAATGGCAAGATTTTATTCTTTTTTTATGGCTAAGCAATATTCCATTGCATTTATGTACCACTTTTTAATCCACTTATCTATTTATTGATGGACACATATAAATGATGCTCTTTTTTATCTTATAAATAATACTACAATGAACATAGGGGTGCATGTATCTTTTCAAATTAGTATTTTTATTTCTTTAGGTAAGTACCCAGGAATGGACTTACTGGGTCATATGGCAGTTCCATTTCTATTTTTAATATTTTGAGGAGCCTCCATACTGTTTTCCACAGGGGCTGTACCAATCTGCATTCCCACCAAAAGTGTATGATAGTTCCCTTTTCTCCATATTCTTGCCAATACCTGTTCTTTGTTGATTAATTGGTGATAGCCATTCTAACAGGAATGAGGTGATATCTCATTGCGGATTTGATTTGCATTGATAAGTGACATTGAGCATCTTTTCATGTGTCTGTTGGGCACCTGCATGTTCTCTTTAGAAAAATGTCTATTCATGTCTCATATCCATTTTTCTTATAGAATTTTCTCAATTTTCCGTTTTACCAATGTTCTCTCCTGCTTAGATTGAGATTCTATATTATCAGAAAGAATATCAAGGAGTACCTGATATGGATATGTCTCATTATTGGTGATATTAATCTTGGTTAAGGCTTTGTCTTTCAGATTTTCCCAACACAAACCTCCCTTTGTAATTATAAGTATTTATTTACTTAGAATAAGAAATACTTCAAAATTATTGAAATGTCCTATTTCTCCTTAAATTTCACCCACTAAACTCATTTTTTTCATTTGTTTAATTTTATTGTTGTTCATTACAGTTAGTTGTCCCAATTTTTTCCCATTGCTGTCCCCTCTCCCACTCCCACAGTCAATCCCCACCTTGTGGCCCATGCCCAGGAGTCCTTTTTTATTTTAAATTTAATTTTATTGTTGTGGTATTACATCCACCCCTATTTGCTCCCCTCTGTCCCCCTCCCCACCCACCCATTCCCCCACAAAGTCAATCCCACATGTTGTCCATGTCCCTGGTTCCTTCATACTAGGTTCTTGTCTAAACTTCTCCCTTTCCCTACCTCTTCCCCCCCTCACCCCACCCCGCTTCCCCCTACTCACTGAAGGCCTGTTCACTGTATTCATATATCTGGTTCTGTTTTGCTTGTTGTTAGTTTTGTTCATTATTGTCCTGTAATGGGTGAGATCATATGGTATTTGTCCTTCACTGACTGGCTTATTTCACTAAGCATAATACTTTCTAGTTCCATCCATGTTGTTGCAAAGGTTAGGAGTTCCTTCTTTCTTTCTGCTGTGTAGTATTCCATTGT
>PVIW01008354.1:0-62010 GCA_004026585.1 Noctilio leporinus
TCCCTGGCTGTTAGGTTGGCTATCTCTTCATCACTCAGTTGTCCCACTCTGGCACTTTGATCTGCTCCTCATTTGGGCCATACTTCTCTGTCTCCTCAGCTTGACAGTTTTCTGTGTTTGCCTCTGTGTCTTAGTTAGTTCTATTGCACTTGTTATGTTGTAAGGGGTGAAGCCTTAGGAATTTGTCAGTGTGGGGTGATCCATTTCACCACATGGTGGCACTATGTATGGAGGAGGTATCTGAGAGAGCACAATACTGCTTGCCCATTGAGACCAGCAGTTTCTTCCTCCACCCCCTAACCCCACTGGTTTTCATAGTCAGAAGCAATATGGCTCTATTTTCCCCAGTGCTGGAACTGTGGGCTGTGCAGTGTGGCCCTGGGATCTGTTCCCAGGTTGAAATATATGACTGTGCTTTTTGCTGTGGTCTCCGCTCCAGTGCTGCTGCTGCCACCCTCTTCCCTGGCTAAGCCCCTCCTACCTGTCTGGCTATTTCTTTACTTCTTCATTTGTTGCACTTCCATGTAGTTCAATTTTCTGAAATGTCTGTGTTGTTTTTATTTAGTTTTGAGGTCGATGTAAATGTCTTCTACTTGTGAGCGATACTTAGGGTGTCTACCTACACCTACATCTTGGACGGAGTCCCAGAACTTATTTATCTTATAAATGGAAGTTTGTACCCTTTGACCAACATCTCCTCATTTCCCCCAAACCCAACCTCTGCTAAATTGCAAACTGTTTTTGGTTATCTTTTTATTCTATATTTATTTTTTATTGAGATATACAAAGGTCTGTCCTGAAAGTATCAAGCCAATGTCAATATAATTAAAATAGTTTGCACCGCTGATACTTTCAGGACAGGCCTCATAATTGTCACATAACATTGTGGAAGCTTAAGGTGTATAGCGTGTTGATTTAATACATTTATATGTTGCAGTATAATAGCTCATTTTACATAATTCTATTTTTTTATAGTTGAGAACATTTAAGATCGAGTGTTTTAGCCATTTTGTATCTATATTTGAATTTATATTTCTGACTTTAAAAGATTATAACTTATATAGCCTGTCAAAATTTAATTTTTAAAAGTATCAATTTTCATTAGTCTTGTTTCCCTATAAATAAAACCCTTTTGCATAAAAAACTAAAATAAAGATATCAATTGTTTTAGCCCAAGTTATGCAATTAAAACACAAAATTTTAAGAGTGCCATGGGTTTAAGAGAAGGGTATATTTACTGGACATAATGAAGTTACGCATCTTAAATCTAACTTATTGTATTTTTCAAATTCTCTTTCCTTGTTTTTTGTCTACTTGGCCCATTAATTATAGAAGAGGCATAATAAAATCACCCAGTATTATTGTGACATTTTAAAACTTTATACTTTGGAATAAATATTGATTCATAAGAAGTTGCAAACATGAATTGCAGATAATTTCAAATATAGGACAGAGAGATCCTGTGTACCCTTCACCCAGTTTCCCCCAGTAGTTACATCTTATAAAATCACAATATAATATTAAAAAATTGACATTGGTACAATATGTGTGTATAATTCTGTCATTTTGCATGTATGTGAATTTGTGTAATAACTACCACAATCAAGGTACAGAACTATTGCTTCTTTTATATTCTTTATTCTACCATCATCCTCAATCCCTGGAAACCAATAATATTTTACATCTCCATAATCTTGTCATTTTGAGAGTGTTATTTAAATGGAACCATACAGTATGTGTTTTTTGAGATATTTTTTATTTAGCATAATATTCTTGAAAACCGTCAAAATTGTTGTGAGTAACAATAGCTCATTTCCTTTTATTGCTTAGTAATAGTCTATATTATAGAGGTACTACAGTTTGTTTATTCACCTATTGAGGAACATTTTGGTTGAGAGTCTCCAGTTTGGTGTTATTACAAATAAACCTGCTGTGAAAAATCTTCTACAGGTTTTTGTGCACATCTAAAATTTAATTTCTCTGGGGTGAATACCCAGAAGTATGATTTCTGAGTCATGAAGTGCAACATTTGTTTAGTTTCTAAAGAAACTGCCAAACTATTCTCCAGAGTGGCTATACCACTTTACATCTCCAATGGCAATATATGAGAGATTTAATTTCTCTGCATCCTCTTCAGATTTTGGTATTAGCACTATTTAAATATTTTTCAGCTATTCTAGTAAGTGTGTAGTGATTATCTCATCATCATTTTTAAAAGATTTTATTCATTATTGTTAGAGAGAGGAGAAGAAATGAAGGAAGAAAGGGAGAGAAAACATCAATGTATGGTTGCCTTTCACCTGCCTCCTGCCTCCAGCAGGGGACCTGGCTGGAGACCTGGCTTGCAACCTGGGTATGTGCTCTGACTAGGAATCAAACCAGCAACATTTGGTTCACAGGCCAGTGCTCAATCCAATGAACCACATCAGCCAGGGCTCATTGTTGTCTTAAGTTTCATTTCCATAATGGCTAGTGACATTGAACATCTGTTTTGAATTTTAAAATTGAAATATTTATTGAGATAATTATAGATCATATGTAATTGCTAAAAATAATTTCCTCCAATGATAACATTTTATAAAATTAAAGTAGAATGTCAACCAGAATTTTGACCTTGATAAAATTCATCATCTTATTCATATTTCATCAGTTTTACACATACATGTGTGTGTGTTTTAAGTTTTTTACAATTTTGGGGGAGTGGGGAGGAAGAGGCAAGGAAGGGGAGCAGTTTAGATAAGAACCTACTGTAAAGGAACCATGAACATGGACAACAGGTGGGATTGACTTTGGGGGGAATGGGTGGGTGGGGAGGGGGATAGGGGGGAGCAAAAAGGGGATGGATGTAATACAACAACAATAAAATTTAAAAAGAAAAAACAGTTCTATACAATTTTATCCTCTGTGTAGATCTGTGTATCCACCACCAAAATACTGAACAGTTCCAACATCATAAGGATCCCTGGTGTTGCTCTTTTGAAACCATAGCCATTTCTCTCCTACCCCCACAAACCCTTAGAAAGCAATAATCTGTCATCCATATCTAATTTTGTTATTTCAGAAATGTTATGTAAATGGATTCACACAGTGTATAATCTTTTGGGGTTGGATTTTATCACTCATCATAATGTTCCTGAAAACTATCTTAAGTTGCTGACATTATCAATAATTCATTCACTTTTGTTGCTGAGCATCATTCCCTGGTGTGAATGTACCACAGTGTGTTTAATCAGTCATTTATTGAACGACATCTGAACTAATTTCAGTGTTTTTTTCTATTACCAGTAATGCTGCTATGAATATTCACGTACAGGTTTCTGTGTGAACATAAGCTTTTATGTCTCTGGAATAAATGCCTGAGTGCAATTGCTGGATTGTATGATAATTGCATGCTTAATTTTATAAGAAGCTACCAAGCTATTTCCCATCGGCAATGTAGGAGAGGTCCCATTCTTCTGCATTTTCACCAGCATTTTGTGTTGTAACTATTTTTTAAAATTTGATCCATTCTGATAGATGTGTAGTGATAGCTCATTATGGTTTTCATTTACATTTCTCTGATGACTAATAATTGTGAACACATTTTCATAAGCTTATCTGTCATCTGTATATCCTCTTTGGTGAAATGCCTGTTCATGTGTGTGTTGCCTATTTTCTAACTGAATTGCTTGATTTATTTTTACTGTTGAGTTTTGAAATGTCTATATATTATAGATACCTGTCTTTTGTTAGATAATGTTCTTTGCAAATATTCTTCCCAGTCAGTAGCTTGTCTTTTCATCTTCTTCATCCTTTCCATCCTCTGGTGTTTTTCAGAGCAGAAGTCTTTAATTTTTGGCAAGGTCCAATTTACCAATGTTTCCTATGATGGATTATGCATTTGATGTCCTGTCCAAAACCTTTGTGATATACAATTCTCTAACACCAACTGAAAGTCCAATAATTCAATTCAATTCTGACTTGAACATCAGATCTAACAAGTTAAAAGACTCAGTCCCATAAGACTTCCCCCACTTCAGATGCCAGTCACAAGCTCTGGGCCACTCATACTTCTGATTTATTGGCTATAAATTGGTGGTTCTCATGACCTCTTCCTCAGGCCCGGTAACTTGGTAGAATAGCTCACAGAGTTCAGAAAAACACTTTTGTTTACCAGCTAATTATAAAGAATACAATTCAGAAACAGCCAAATGAAAGATGCATAGGGCAAGGTATGAGGGAAGTGGTACAGAGCATCTATGCACTGTTTGGTCATGCCTCTCTCACAGCAAGTCTGTGTGTTCAACCTGGATGCTTTCTGAGTCTTATTGTTAAGAAATTTTTATGGAGGGTTTTTTTTTTAAATATGAAAGTTCTATTATGTAGGCACGATTGATCAAATCCTTGGCCACTGGTGATTAAACTCAATCTCCAGTCCTTCTCCCCTCCCAGGGAGGAAGGTAGGGGCATGGGGTACTGGGAGAGAAAGCTGAAAGTTGCAACCTTCTAATTACATGATTGGTTCTTTGCCAACCAGCCCCCATCCCTGAAGTTATCCAGGAGCTTACTAAGAGTAATTTTATCAGCATAAACTTAGATATGGTTGAAAGGGGCTTGTTAGGAATAACGAACTAACTACATATGCTTTTACACTCAGGAAATTCCAGGGATTATAGGAGATCTGTGCCAAGAACCAGGGACAAAGACCAATTCTATATTTATCATTGTACCACACTCTGCCTAGCCCTAGATCCTGAAGATTTTCTTCCTTTTTTTTAAATAAAAATTTATAGTTTTACATTTTACATTTAGGTCTATCAATTTTGAATTAATTTTTACGTAAACAGTGAGATTTAGGTTGAGGTTATTTATTTTTAGAGAGAGGGCAAGAGAGGGAGAAAAAGAGGGAGAGAAACATAAATGTATGGTCACCTCTTGTGCACCCCCAATTTAGAACCTGGCACACAACCCAGGCATATGCTCTGACTGGGAATCGAACCGACGACCCTTTGGTTCTCAGGCCAGCATTCAGTCCACGGAGCCACACCAGCCAGGGCTTCTTTAAAACTTATGTTTTATTAAATATAGTTAACATACAGTGTTACATTACATTCAGTACAACATAATGATTTGTCATTTATATACCTTTCA
This sequence comes from Noctilio leporinus, assembly GCA_004026585.1. NCBI lineage: Eukaryota > Metazoa > Chordata > Mammalia > Chiroptera > Noctilionidae > Noctilio > Noctilio leporinus. The sequence continues at coordinate 5,131 of PVIW01008354.1, forward strand.
ATGCAATCACCACAATAGATCTAGTACAATCTGTCACCATACAAAATTATTACAATATTATTGACTATTTCCCATGTATATTGCATCTCCATGACTTACTTATTTTATAACTGGAAGTTCATACCTCTTATTTCCCTTAACTTTTTCATCCCTTCCCCCTAGGTTGAAGGGTGTTTTTTGCCTATGAATGTACAATTGTTCCAGTACCATTGAATTATTTTGCACCTTTGTCAAAATCCAGTTGGTCATACTTATGCAGGGCTATTTCTGGATCCCCTATTCTGTTTCATTGACCTATATGTCTATCCTTTTGCCAAAACCACAGTCTTGATTACCGTATCTATGCAGTCAGCTTTAATATTGATTTGAGTGATTCTCTTACTATATTCTTTGTCTAGACTGGTTTAGCTAATCTAGAGGCTGTGCCTTTCTATATAAAATTTTTAAAAGATTTTATTTGTCATTTTTAGAGAGGGGAAGGGATAGAGGCAGAGAGGGTGAGAGACATCAATGTATGGGTGCCTTTCACCTGCCTCCAGCTATGGATCTGGCTGGAGACCTGGCTTGCAACCTCGTTATGTGCCTTGGCTGGGGAATTGAACCAGCGACCTTTGGGTTCGCAGGCTGGCTTCTTACCCATTTTGCCTCCAGCCAGGGCTTCTATATAAATTTTAGACTATGCTTGTCTGTGGATGTTGAACATATTCTCATGTGTTTATTTGCCCTCTGTATATCCTCTTTGGTGAAATGCCTCTTTATGTCTTTAGCTCATATTCTAATTAGGTTATGTCTTCAATGTTGAGTTTTGAGATTGTGTAATTAAAAAATATATTTTATTTATTATCTTTAGAGAGGGGGGAGGGGAAAGAGGCAGAGAGGGAGAGAGACATCAATGTGTGGTTGCCTTTCACCTGTCTCCAGCTATGGACCTGGCTGGAGACCTGGCTTGCAACCTGGTTATGTGCCCTGGCTGGGGAATTAAACCAGCGACCTTTGGGTTTGCAGGCCGGTGCCTTATCCGTTGTGCCACCAGCCAGGGCTTCATTTTTTTTATATTGCTGAATTATATTTGCTAATATTTTGTCAAGAATTTTTGCATCTGTGTTCATGAGTGATGTTGGTCTCTGGTTATTTTCCTTTTTTGGTACCAGCCTTCATGAAATGAGTTAGGAAGAAGGTCTCTTCATTTTGCTCAGTAGATTTTCCGAGGGTATTGAAAAATTTCCACTTAGTAATAGTAAAAACCTTATTTATTCCAAATGCTTGATTACATTATTTTTCTTTACTCAGATATAACTGTATCAATTGCAAAGGTCATTTCTCAGCACTGCTTTCCTCTAATTTTGAGATTTCTAAAACTATTTAGTTACAAGTATTTAGACTATTCTTCCGAGTATTCTCCTGAGGTAGGAATATTGGTGTATTATGCTCTAAATGCTTTTATGTCTAAAATTGTCTGTCTTTTGCTTTGACAGAAAAATGATATAAGGATGGGTTTTAAATTCTGGGATCTCAGCCACTTTCTCTCAATAATTTGATGTTTTCTTTTTCTCTTTCTTTCTTTCTTTCTTTTTTTCTTTTTTTTTTTTTTTTATATCAATGTATGGTTGCCTTTCACCTGCCTCCAGCTCTGGACTTGGCTGGAGACTGGCTTGCAACCTGATTATGTGCCCTGGCTGGGAATCGAACCAGCAACCTTTGGGCTTGCAGGCTGGCAACTTATCCACTGTGCCACCAGCCAGGGCCTTGATGTTTTCTTATATATGGCTTCTATTGTTGCAAATAAGGAGTCTAGTGCCATTGTGATCCCTTCCTATTGTAAAGAACATGTTGTTTCTGCCTGAAAGTGTCTACATTTTCTTTTCATCCTTTAAATTCAATGCCAAATCTAATTTGGGATTGATTGGGTTGCTCTCGGAGTCAAGAAATGGGATATTTCTGTGAGGGGGGATCAATGAGTTAGGGTCCAATAGGATTAGATAATCCAGTGTCATTCAGGTTGGGGTAGTGATAGTCTTGGGGAAACCTTGAAGGAAAATAATTGAGACATCTGTGGATAAATGATTGAGACCTCAATGGAAATTCTTAAAGTTTAATAAGAGTTGGAGATCTAAGTATCTGAAGTCATTAATTGGTCCATGGGAGTTGTTATTGATTGGGACACTGAGGTAATGAATGATTGATTCACCTGTGATTATCACCTTTGGGAGTCAGTTTGCAGGGACTTATAGGAGTCATTGATTGGAGCCTGTGAACATTGGTAATTGCAGGATATTTGATAGTTGATAGTTGATGGGCCAGGTCTATTACTGAGGATTTTATGGCAGTCACTGATTCTACATGTGGGCTGTGAATTATAAGGTCTTATAGTCGGTTAGGGTTGGCTCCCTTAAGGGGCCTTAAGCAGATCTGTGGTTGATTTTCTATTGAGGATCTGTTGCCTATGTTGGTGATTATTTGAGTAGCCTATGGAAGCCAGTTGATGGCACCTCTGGGACACAGTTTTGTCAGACAGTGTCAGTTAATGATTTAGGAACCTGTACAGACATGTTAGTTTTCAGGGTCCAAATGGGAATTGGGGGGAGGGGGTCAGGCAATCAGTTTATGTTTTCATCTTTAGCCTAAAAAGGTAGGCTCTATAAGTTTCTCACAATGTACACTAAATTATACAGAAAGTTGGTTTATGTACATGTGACATGGTCACCCCTCAGTCAAAATATTTTGAAGGCAGCAGGAAACAGGAATAATGATTGTTGTGACTCTGCCTTATATAAAATACCATACAGCACAGTAGTTAAGAAAATGCACTTTGGAGCCAGGCATACCTGGGTTTGAATCTTGTCTTTCCCCCTAATCTGAGTTATCTTGGGGCATATTTCTTAGTATTTCCAATGGCTTTATCAAATGGTAAATGGGAATGATGATGATGATGATGATTATAATAATATAGTTCACAGAATGATTGTGAAAATTAAATGAGGTACCTAATAATATATGCCTGGCATGTTATAATAGCAATACTTAATATTAATGGACTGTGTTCCAGGTGCCAGTAGAAGTACTTTAGAAGCATCACTTCATTTAACCTTAACAATCATATGAGGCAGGTATTTTTATCCTGTTTTAAGATGAAGAAACTCAGGCAAAAGTGAGTTCTCCAGAGCTGGAATTCATATTCTCATTCATTTTACAACAAATCTCATGAGTTTTCCCCATATTCTATGCTAATAGTTGTTGGTTTTACTGGACTTTTTCTCTTCCACAGTATCCAGCACAGTGAGCCATCTCTTGGTGCCCCCAGGAAGCATTTCTGGGATGAAGGCTGAGTGACTGACCATGTGGACACTGTCCAGGCTTCTTGGAATCTCTGTCAAGCCCCAGGACCAATCCTCATAGTGAAGGCTGCAGGATCTTCCTTCTGGCCCCAGTAGCTCTGTCCACAGGTGCCCCACTGGCTCCAAGCTGAGAAGAGCTGAGTTGTCAGCAAGAGAGCCCCAGAGTTGAAGCTCAGCAGGAAAATGCCAGCCAACCAGAACTCTTCCCCGTGGACCATGGCCCTGGCTCCAGAGGGAGATGGCAGGTTGTATGAGGTGAGAAAGGAGAGGTCTCCAGGGATAGGAATTCATTCAGTAAGGATAGTCTCAACCTATTACTGGGGACTCAGAGCAGGTACAGGTGGGTAACCAGGGCATCAAATTCTGGACTCACTGCTCCTACGACAGGTCACTATTTTCCTGCTGAGAGTGAGTACCATGTGGCTCATGTCCCACATCCAGAGTCCTGTGTGTTTCTGTGGAAAATGTGATGTGACCAATGGAGGAAAGGTGGGGCAAAAGGGTCAGCTTCACACCTGGAGTAAAAGGGTAGCTCCTTTGCAAGTTGCAGGCGTGTCTGGGTGGAGGTGGCTACTGGTCCTAGTCAGGGATACATTACATCCTGGCCCCCCAATGTAGTCCATTTTCTCTCCACTGGCTTCTAACAGATGTTTAGCCAATCCTCACCAGAGCCTTCTTTCCCCCTGGTTTCAGAATTTGCTGATTTCTCCTCTATCCTAATCTGAGGCAGAAAAATCCCTTTTCTTTGGAACTTAGAAGATGGCAGGGTAGTGGGGCAGCCACAGGCTTTAGGGCCCTTCTAGTTCTTCCTCCTTTCAAAGGTGAACAAAATGGCCTGAGAAGGGATGTGACTTGCCCTGGTGGCTCAAATTGTGAATGAGAATACTAGATTGGAGCCCAGTCTCCTGAAGGTGTTCTTCATGCTCAACACACTGCAGCCCAGATCAAGTATCCCACTAAAAGTTCCCCTGAAGAGTCTGTAAACAGAGGAAGACTATGAGAGAGCCAGACTCTACCGGACAGCTCCCTCCTTCAGGCCATCCTATGGATGCTGTCACCTTGTGGGACAGGGTAATTGTCACAGGGGTTCCAGGTCACATTGTCATTAAGATAATATTAAACTTAAAAATTTTACTTTTATTTTCATTATTTCATCAGTTTACTATTTCACACCAAAATGTTAGAAAATGCAAGTAAGCAAATAGAAGAGAGTAAAAACATTACTCAAAATTCCAGCATTACCCAATATTAACCAGTGGTAACATTTAACTATACTTTCTTTCAGTTGTTTTTCCTTTTGTTTGTGCATGAGTGCATGTAAGGGGATATAGTGTATGGCTATGAGTGTACATAAATATCATATACATATATAGATCATTTGAAAATGGAACCATAGTATTTGGTTGCCTCCTTTTTAACTTAGTAGTTTAACATAATTTTCTAGGCAGTAAATATTTTTCTTCATATACACATGATATGTACCATTATGTCTTTTGGATAAACTATAATTAATTTAACTGATCATGTGCATCTAAAGTGTTTCAGGTTTTCTGTTGCGATTAAAACTGCTGTGATGGAATTCCTACACTTAAATCTTTTTGCCCAAGTCACTGAAATTATATTTTGACTCAAAGGTATAGGGGCATTGAATGGTGGATAAATCATTTCTACCCAGTGGAAAATTGCCCTTGGCTAGGCTCTGCTTCATCATCAATTACAGAGCCACAGATTGGGGCCACAACAATGTGGTCCTCCCCATTCCTTTTGCACTTGACCTCTTGCCCAACCAATGTGTGGGGAATTTTATTAGACTAATGATTCTGGGCTCTGCAAGGCACATTTCTCTGCTCATATCTCCCTTCCTAACCACAGAGCTTGACCATTTTGTAAGAAGAGGTAGAAGTGATCAAGACCCTGGTGAAAAGTATTTATTCACTTCTTATGTGGCAGGGTCTTGGTTTTTTCATTAGATATCAGGGTGCAGGGAATGGGCACATATACCAAGGAACCAATAAAAATGTCCCCAGGAAAGCAGAATAGCCAATTGGATCAGGATATAGTGGCTGAAGCTAGAAAACAAGCAGGAAGGGTCAATAAAAGAAAGGAACAAGAAATAGCCACAGGGAACTGTTGAAGGAACCAGGGTGCACTTACTGGAAATAAAGGTTAGCCAAGGGACCCCAGGAACAGGTAGGAGTACAATGGAGGAGACAGACAAAATGGAAAACACAATTCAGAGGTCAGGGAGCAGTAGGGAGACCAAGAAACAGGGATGGAGAAGTGGTGATAGTGGGAAGCAGGGAAGAGCAAGAGGGTCCAAGAACAGTCAGGTATCTCAAAATAGGAAGAAAGACCAGGAGATAAAGGAACCAAGTAGCAGCCAGTGGGAGCAGGGACCACCCAGAGGGATGAGGAAGCAGAAGTCTCAGTTAAATAGAAAAGCAAAAAGGTTCAGTGTGCTGGGTAAGAGACTGCAGGAGGACAAGCAACTTTGTGTGGTACCAGAGTTTAGAGAAAAATCTGGAGAGATGGGAAATGTGGAGAACTGGGGAACAAGAAATGGAAAGATGAATCTGGGAGTGAGTAGCAGCCAAAGGAAGCAGGGAATACCTGCTGAGGCTGTAGAAGAGGTGAAGGAGCAGGGAAGGGACAGACCCATGGGACAGTTGGAGAGACAGAGAAGGACCTCTAAAGCTGAGGAGTAGCTGAGGGCACTGGCATCCACATAGAACAAGGAACAGCTGCTGAGGTCTGGGACCAGCCAGAGGGAACAGCAAAGGTGTGTTGGGTGTCCACTAAAGATTCCAGACTAACTTAAACACTGGGGAATGGGAGACATTACCATTAAAACTATGTCTTGTGTTTGACAACATCCTGACTAACTAGACAACAGAGAGGGACCAGAGAACACCCAGAAGGCATAGCATTAGTTCTTGAAGCTACTTAGCAACCACAGGCCCCAGGCAGCAGGCACTGAAGCTAAGGACGGTTATAGAATCCAGGGAGAAGCTGGGGATCAGTCAAATTTCCCCAGGATAGGATGACAGGGGCGTTCTGGTATGGGAGACTTCCAGTGCTAACATAGGGAAAGTCCTGCGCAAACTGGGACTGTTGATCACCCTGCTCAAGAAATAGAGGACCCAGCCAATAGTAAGACATAATGTAAGTGATGCAGCAGAAGAAAGTACAGAATCCAGCTGTGGCACAAAGCACACAGAAGTAGTACACCTTGGTAGTCAAGAATCTAGGAGCCAATTGACTCGCACTCCACAAAATGTGGTCCATGGACCAGACATAGCAGCATCAGTTGAGAATGGATTAGCAATGCATTCCAGAACTCCCCCAAGAAGCAGGAAAGAATTTAGATTAAAAAGTAGTCAAAGGACTCAAATGACAGTTTGTATCTAGTAGAAGAAATGAGAAAAGCTCATCAGGACCAGAGAAAAGCCAGTTGGATGAGGGCATAATCGGAAGAATGGTGTCACAGACCAAGAATCAGATAGAGGGACAACTGTCATAAGGATCATAGGACAATGAGAGGCACCAAGGATCAGTCAGAGGGAAGAAACAAGAACAATCAATAGGGACATCAGGAAAGAGACCAAGGGACACTCAAAAAACAAGAAACATTTACAGGAAAGAGTAAACAGAGAAACCAAAGAAGAGTCAGGTGGGGACTACTCAGAGGGAATAAGAACCAGCAAGAAGGGTAGGGAGATATGAAGGGATGAGAGTGGGCAGGGTAAGCAGCGAAAGCCAGAGGGAGAAGCATAAGGGGCCCAGAGAACAGTCATAAGGAGCAGGGAACAGTCAGGTAAGTAGGGGACAGTCATAGGGAACAGAGAACAGTTATTAGTTGAGGGAACACCAGAGCAGCCCCAGCCAAGGAGGAACATGCAAAAAGGCTGGACATCTGGCCGCACATGAGAGCCCAGTGAACCAAGCACTCACTGTTCACTTTCAGCCAGTCTAATGAGTCCCTGGAAGGCCTCTGCTAGGTGGGGATAGGGTGTAGAAGGACAGGATCACATCCTAGGAATAAATGTAGAAATGTGCCTGGGCAGGAGCAAAAGCAGCCCAGAGAACAGAGACCTGGGCCCAGGCTGGCTGCAGGGTGGGACAGAGTGGATGGCAAAGGACAGAAGGGACAGTGGGCAGATAACCCTAGCATCCCAGCATGCCCCAGGGGTGAGGGTAATCAATGTGCTGGGGCTGAGATGACTCTGAAAGGAGACATTGCTATGTGGCTCACTGGAGAGTTGTGAGAAGCTTGAGTAGGTATCCTCACCTAGCATGACAAAGTCCTTCTAGGGGTCCAGGTAGTAGTAGGGACATATGCCATCCTCCGTGGCAGAAACAGCCCAAAATATCAAATCTTTTCATATGTGGCAGGATGAGACTAGAATATGGGTAGGTCTATGGTAGCAACTTTGCACCCAAATGTCTAGCTCCAAAGTCCTCCATGATCCCACGTATACCTACCCAACCAAGGTTGGGTACAAAAAGTCTATTTTGGTAGAGAAAGATCAAAGAGGGGCTTCTGTGGGTAATATATCTTGTCTATAGTCATCTTGTATTTCTTAACACTCAAATGCCTGGTGTAGTTTTTGTACCCTTTATCCGGGAATGTGGCCTTAATGACTTCCAAGGAGAGAGAGACAGGTGAGGTTGGTCTTTTGTCCACTAGTTTGGGCTATCAGCTAACAGATAGGTAATAATAACTGTTAAAATGTTTAACAATGTCAGATACTATATATTTTAATTCTTGCATAATATCTAGTAAATAGCCACTCCTCCCTGCCTGCAGAGGCTCATCTACTATGTCACCCACACATCTGCTGGTCAGTCCTAAGGCAACTTCCAAGAGGGCAAGTGTCAGGAAGATGGGCAGACAGAATGAGAGCTTCTCTCCAGCCTGACACTAGGGTTCTCCTTAGATGAGCACCCTTGCGTGATGAAGGGTGACAGATCAGGTGTGTTGCTAGGGGCACAGGTAGACATCCAGCTCTCAGTGATCATCTGGCTGTGCTCAAGAGAGCTGATGGGTGCAGAAGTGCCGGGCATGACCTAGTGCTTACAGGTCTTCCTCCTCCAGGAGCTGCTAGTGGTGGAGCAGGTACTATGAGTTTCCTGCCTACTCTATTCCTGAACCCTCACTGACAAGGGGAAGGCAACCAGGACCACCAAAGGCCAAAGCATCTTTCAATGAATAAAAGTTCCTCATTTCTTCATAGTCGGATCATTAGCTCTTTTCTTTGATACTTAGGGCATTTGTCTTGTTTTTTTTTGTTTTTTTTTTTTGTTTTTTTTTTTTTTTTATCCTCACCCATTCCAAGGTCTAAATGATAATCATTTACCTATATTTTCTACTAAGAGTTTTAAAGTTTTGATTCTTTTCAAACTTTTTATTTAAAAAATATTTTATTTAGTTAGTTTTAAAGGGAGGGGAAAGGAGGGAGAAAGAGAGGGAAAAAAACATCAATCTGTGAGAGAAACATCTACATGTGAGAGAAACATCTACATGCGAGAGAAACATCACTTGGTTGCCTCTTGTACTCCCCCAACTAGGGACTTGACCTTTTGCTTTGCAGAATGACACCCAACCCACCGATCCACCCAGTCACAGCAAACTTTTTATTCTTTTGAAATAATTTTCCAAAAATAAGAGACGTTACACAAATAGTACAAAGAACTATATGTGTCCTTCATCCAAAAACACCAATTGTTAATGTTTTTCCACATTTGCTTTCATTCTCTTTTCAATCTATGTATGTATTATATATGTATATACACACAGATATATTAGTACTAATTTGTCTTCTGAATCACTTGAGAGTAATTTGCAGACATAACTCCCCTTTACCCCTAAATACTTCAATATTTATCTCTGAACAAGGGCATTCTCTTAACCACAGTTAGTTATCAAAATCAAGACATTTAACATTGATTGATATACTACTATCTAATATACAATGTGTATTATCTAATTATCTAATATACTATATATATTATACAGTTTTCCCAGTTGTCACAATAATGTTCTTTATAGCATTTTCCCCTGAACTAGGACCCAATACAGATTTATAGATTGTGTTTAGTTGTCATGTCCCTTTCAGTATTTAATCTGGAACAGCTTCTTAGCCTTTCCTTGCCTTTCATGACACTGACAGTTTTGAAGAATGTCCCTCAATTCAGTTTGTTTCTTGCTTCCTCATAATTAGATTCAGGTTATTAATTTTTGTCATGACTATCACAGAAATGATACTGTGGCCCTCTCAGTGCCTCATGTCAGAAGGTATGTAATGTCAATTTCTTCCTTATTGCTATTAACTTTGATCACCTGGCTAAGATGCTATTTGCCAGGTACTGTGAAGTTACTATCTTTCCCTTTGTAATTAATAACTATTTCGTGAGGAGATTCTTTTAGACTATGTAAATATCCAATTTATCATAATTTTGTCCACTGATTTTAACATCCACTGATGATTTTTGTCTGAAGCATTCCTCACTTTGATGCTGAAAGGACAGTGACATGTGTCCCAGGCAGAGTGAGCATACTTTGATTTGCCATTTGTCACTAGTAGGAACTAGAGCTGCTTGTTCCTGTAAGTGGAGGTATGACTGACTCTAGGACTAGGACAGGGAGTGTCAGTTATCTGATAGAACTCAGTGCTGTAAAGTAATAAAGTGCTCAGAGATGGAGACATGTCAAAAGCACACAGGAGTCAGCTTGAGGGAGCTCTCTCTCTGGCACATCTAGGACAATCTGAGTGCCAATGTAAATAATGATAGTAATAAATCATATAACCTGATGAGTAAAGTAGGAAGTCACCAGTCTACCTAATAGGTAGTGAGGCAGGTGTGTAGGTAGGTAAATAGATAGGAAAGAAGTGAATGCTTCTTTTAGTAGCATCCTGATCTTTTATGGTATGTCCACTAACTTCTCCAACCTTTCTGAATATTGGTAATTTGTTATAAACTTTTTATTTTGAAATAATTATAGATTTATAAAAAGTTGCAAGGATGGTACAGAGAGGTCCCATGTAACCCTTTGCCCAGTTTACCCCAAAGGTTACATCCTGTTTGTTATGCAGGATGTAACTATTTGGGAAACTGGGCAAAGTACAGTATCACAAACAGGAAACTGACATTTCTACAGTGTATGTGTGTAGTTCTCTGCCATCTTACACATGTGTAGATTCCTGTACAATAATCCAGATACAGAACTATTCCATCACCACATAGGTATACAGGAGTGTTGAGTGAAGTATAAAAAGCTTACCTCCCTTTAAGTCCCTTTACCCTCACAGTTTATAATAAAATTGTCTTTAATATTTCCTCTACATACATGGAGATCCACATCAAACGATGTTATATTTTTTGCTCTGAACTTTAAACATAATTTAGAACATTCAAAACCAGAAAGCCTATTGTATTTACCCATATTTTTGTTCTTTCCATTTTTTAAAAAATTTCTGATGTTCCAAGAGTCCTTTTATCATCTCATTTCTGTGTAGAGTACTTCCTTTAGCCTTTCTTTTAGGATAGGTCTACTGGCAACACATTTTATTAGTCTTTATTGAATAATGTCTCGATTTCCCTTCCATTTCTTTTCTTTCTCTTTTGAAATAATTTTTAAATTTTTATTAATGTTTTTAAGGAGGGATGAGGAGTGAGAGAGAGCGAGAGAGAGAGAGAGAGAGAGAAGCATTGATTTTGTTGTTCCACCCATCCATGCATTCATTGGTTGCTTCTTGTATGTGCCCTGACTGGGAATCAAACCTGCAACCTTGGTGTATCAGGATGATGCTCCAACCAACTGAGCAACACAGCCAGATCCATTTTTTCTTTTAAAAAAAGCTTTAGAGATATAATTTATATGATGTACAGTTCGTGTTTTTGTATATTTATAAATATGTGTGACCATCACCACAATCAATTTTAGAACATTTCCATCACCTCTAAAAGAAGCCCTATACATACCCTTAGCCATCATTTTCCTACCTTGAATCCCCCTCCCTTCCTCCCTCAATACTATGTAACTGCTAATCTACTTTATGTCTTTATAGACTTCTCTATTTTGGACATTTCACATAAATTGAATCATATATGATCTTTGTGTATGACTTCTTTCACTCAACATGATGTTTCAGTGTTTATTCATGTTGTAGCACGTATTAGTACTTCGTTCCTTTTTATGGCTGTATAATATTTCATTATACAGATGTACCATATTTTGTTTATGCATTTGTCAGCTGATATACATTTGGGTTGCTTCCACCTTTTGGATATTATAAGTAATCCTGCTATAAACATTTATGTACACAAGTTTTTCATTTATCTTGGGTGGAATTGCTGGGTCAATTGATAACTCACATTTAATCATTTGAAGAACCGCCAAACTATTTTCCAAAATAGCTCCACCATTTTACATTCCCACCAGCAATCTGTGAAGGTTCCAATTTCTCCACATCTTGATCAACATGTGTTATTATCCATCTTTTTAACTCTAGTCATCTTAGTAGATGTGAGATGGTATCTCAATGTAGCTTTGATTTTAATTTCCCTGATAATTAATGATGTCAAGTATCTTTTCATGTATTTGTTAGCTATTGCCTCTTTATTTCTGAAGGGTAATTTTGCTAGACACAGAAATTAAGGTTGACAGTTCCTTTCACACTTGAAAAATGTTGTGCCACTTCCTTCTCACCTCCACGGTTTCTGATGAGCAATTCTCCATTACTTTAATTGATTTTTTCCTCCATCGGTAAGGTGTCATTTCTCTCTTGCTGATTTTAAGATTGTTTTCTGAATTCTGTTTTGTGAAGTTTGATTATAGTGTATCTTGGTGTAGATTTCTTTGGTTTATTCTTTTGAGGTTTGTTCAGCTACTTGGCTCTCTAGGTTGATCATTTGTGAAATTTGAGAAATTTTTAGCCATAATTTCTTCAAATACTTTTTCGGCCCTGTACTCTTTCTCCTCTCCTTCTGGGACTCTGATGATGTAAATGCCAGATCTTTTGTTATGGTCTCACAGGTCCCTAAGGTTCTGCTTATTTTTTTCCTAGTTTTCTTTTTGTTATTCAAATTGGATCATTTCTATTTTTTATTGTCAAAATCTCTGATTTTTTTCCCTTTTCCTCTTTATTCTGCTATTGAGCTATGGAGTTCACCCAGTGAGTTTTAAAATTTTGGTTATTATATTTTTTCAATTCTAAAATTTCCATTCAGTTCTTTTTTATATCTTCTATTTATTTGCTGAGACATTCTGTTTTTGCATTATGATGGCTACTTTAAAAATCTTGTCAGATAATTCTAAATCTATGTCATCTCAATGTTGGTGTCTATTGTCTCTTCTCATTCAAGTTGGGATTTTACTGCTTCTTCATATGATGCCTGATTTTCAATTATGTCCTGGATATTTTGGGAAATATAATACTCTAGGTATTATTTAAATCTGGTGCTTAGTAGGCCTCCTCTGACTCTGTTCTGCTAGAAAAGGAAACTCTCCTCCTTACTGCCACAGGGTAGCAGAAGTTCAGGTTCCCCACTTGGCCTCCTCTGACACCCTAGAGGGAAATGAACACCATGTTGCTGCTGGGTGGGGGTGGACTGTCAGGTTCTCCATCTGGTGGAGAGGCAGAAGGGCATCTCCTTACTGGGTGGAGGTGGAAACACTAGATCCCCACTTAGCCTAAACAGACTAAGCTGACTCTATGGAGGAGGAGCCTCATTGCCCCCCAGGAAAGGATGAAATTCTGCTCTCCCTACTCAGCTTTTGCTGATGGGAATAGTGGTAGAGGCCACAGTTTTTCCTGTGATCCTTGGCTGGAATAGGGCAATTATTATCTAAAAGTTTCTCTCTTATTACATTGTCCTTTTCCTGGTCCTTTGGCTAGACATAGTAGGCGTTTGGGGGCAGTTTTCGTCTGTGCCAATTGGCTTTCTGGTTTGCCAGCCTTCACAGAACCTAGTCCAGGATATATGGGACAAAAAGAAGACCCAGGAAAATCACTGCTTTCTCATTCACTGGGTTCTGAGGTCCTAGCCAGTTTGTTGTCTTTTATCCAACTGACAGAGTCTTCTTATCTTTGTTTTGTACATAATGTCCATGGCTTTTTAGCTGTACTTAGCAAGTTGGAGTGAGGGAAAATCATGCCCATTTCATTTTTTTTAATTAGCCATTTGTAACTTAATTGTTTGAACAGTTAATACATTCATTTGGTTCTCTTCCCCAACATCCCAGGTCTCCTTACCACAGAAAACTGGTCCTAATTAGTTTGTGAGTAGTGTATCTGTTTAGAGATTATACAAATAAAAACAACAAATAAAATATCTTTAACATTTTCCCACAAAGATTGTAGATACTGTTATACTAAATGCTGATTTTTAAAAATTACTCTTTTTAGCCCTGGCTGGTGTGGCTCAGTGGATTGGTGCCAGCCTGAGAACCCAGGGTCGCTGTTTCGATTTCCAGTCAGGGCCCATAACCAGGTTGCAAGCCAGATCTCCAGCCAGGTCTCCAGCTAGGTCCCCAGCTGGAGACAGGTAAAAGGCAACCATACATTGATGTCTCTCTCCCTCTCTGCCTCTCTCCCTTCCCCTCTCTGAAAATAATAAAATATTTTTAAATTAAAAAAAATTAAAATTACTGATTTTTTTATCATGAAATATTACACACATTTAAAATAATACTGCTACAAATGTTCTTAAACATGCCTCCTGCTGCATATGCACATGAATTTAAATTGGGCAAATTTCCATGAGTGCAATCACTGTATCCTAGTGTATACGTGTCTTCAACATTACCAGATGAAGTCAAAATGCTTTCCAATATGGTTGTACCAATTTACACAGCCATTGGTAATGTTAGAGTTCTCATTGCACTATATTCTCTTCATTCCTATGTAATTTTAGTCTTTTTAATATTCTAGGGATTATGTAGTGGTATCTCACTGTGGTTTGAATTTGCATTCCCAGGTTAACTAAGGTTAAGCCCTTTTTGTGTGTCCAGTGATGCTTCAAATTTCCTCTTTTGTAAAATGCCTGTTCAAATCCTTTGCCCACTTTTCTACTAGGTGGTTTCTTTTCTTCCTATTGGTTTGTGAGAGTTTTTATATTTTCTAAATAAGAGCCTTTGTCAGTATATTTGTTGCAGATTTCTTCTCCTATTCTGTGGTTTTCCTTTTTTCTCCTCATAATGCTATGTTTTAAATGAATACAATTTTAAACTTTATTATAGACAGATTTATCAATCTTTTCCTTTATGATTAATGATTCTTGCATCCCATTTGTGAATTATTTTCCTAAACAAAGATCATTAAGATATTTGTCTGCATTATTGTTTAAAGGCTTTATTGTTTTGCTTATCCCCCATACATTTCTTCCAAATACCTTTTAGCACCCTTTGTGTCTTCCTGTGTTGGTATCCAAGTCTTTAATTCATTCTATGTTTTATTAAACTCTTATTACCATTGCCTAACACAGAATTGATGAGTAAATGTATTGTATCTCATTCCTACATTAACTAGAGGACTTAACGAGCCCATTTTAATCCTCATTTCTGATAAAATGAATAACTGAATGAATGTAGTACACAATGAATGTTAGGATACTTCAATGAGTTTTTTCCTCACAGAATAAAATGCAAAACTAGGTACTGAGTGAAAACCCTACATGATACATATGGTATGTCATTAAAAACAACTTCCCATTTATCTTCCTGCTGTGCATTTGGCTGACCATGTTGTTTTGAACAGGATTGGGATTGTGTTGTTACAGGTCTCAGTATCATTCAAGGATGTAACTGTGGACTTCAGCAGGGAGGAGTGGCAGCACTTGGACCCTGCTCAGAGGCGCCTATACTGGGATGTGACACTGGAGAACTATAGCCACTTGCTCTCAGTTGGTGAGCACAACCACCCTATGTCTGTTGGGGGCCTCAAGGAGGCTATTCACATTCTCAGCTGCTGAGTTTCCTGGGCCATCGCAAATGTGTGATGATGTTGTCCTTGGTTTGTCTGACACTATTCAGTCCTTTTCCATCTCTCTGATTATTCCTTTATTCCCAGTGAAATATGATTACTTTTTTGAAGAGCAAATGGAAGTGTCATTGAAAGGTCCCTGAAACCCATTTAGCTGGACCCAATCTTTTTTTTTTTTTTTTAAGATTTAAAAAAATTTCTTTTTAGAGAGAGGGGAAGGGAGAGAGGCAGAGAGGGAGAGAGACATCAATGTGTGGTTGCCTTTCACCTGCCTCCAGCCATGGACCTGGCTGGAGACCTGGCTTGCAACCTGGTTATGTGCCCTGGATGGGAGTTGATCCAGCAACCTTTGGGTTTGCAAGCTGGTGCCTTATCCACTGTGCCACCAGCCAGGGCTCAACCCAATCTTGTATCATGTTCTGTTAACAGGGTACCAAGTTCCCAAACCAGGGTTCATATTCAAGTTGGAGCAAGGAGAGGGACCATGGACATTGGAGGGGGAAACCTCACATCAGAGCTGTTCAGGTGAGTGTGGCCCAGGTAGATGGGGGACATGGAAGTAAATCTCACTTTTGTAGGAGAGATTGGTACCTTTCAAAGGCTGTGAAGATAATTTGCCTTGGAGGTTGTAAACTTTTGGACTTACTTGGGGAATAGTTGACAGAGAAGCCCCTCTGATACCTAAATGCCATCTCCAGCTATGACCCTTGTCACATCTATTGTCTTCTCTTGGCTTTTTGACAAGAAAGCTGTCTCCAATCCTGTACACTGGATCACATACATACCACTCTATCTTATTTAGCATCTTTTTATACTTTCTACTCCACTTCCCCTCCTTATCTTAGATTCTTTTCTTGTATATTCAGCCATGTTTACATTTCTTCCCTTTTATTCCAACTCCCCATATGTATTACTTATGGGCACCTGGTCCAATGCATTTGATCTTTGAATTTGTGTGGTATTCTCTTAAAGCCTGAAGTACTGGTTTATGAGTATGTACTTTTAGTATACAGTATATAAATTATATTGTGCTATGTGTCTTATTTCTGTTCTCTTTTTCACTTGTTTTCTCTTGTCTTTAAATTTTTTTTTTTATTTATTAGAGAGAGGGGAAGGGAGAGATGCAGAGGAGACAGACACCAATGTATGGTTGTCTTTCACCTGCCTCCAGCCATGAGCCTGGCTGGGGACCTGGGTTGCAACCTGGTTATGTGCCCTGGCTGGGGAATCAAACCAGCGACCTTTGGGTTCACAGGCTGGCGCCTTATCCACTGTGCCACCAGCCAGGATCTCTTATCTTCTTGATGATAGCCGTCCTAACAGATGTGAGGTGATACCATTATGCTTTTGATTTCTCTGATGATCAGTGGTACTGTTACTGTTCACCTTTTCATGGACCTGTTATTCATCTGTATGTTTTCTTGGAAAACTTTCTATTCAGTTCCTCTGGCCTTTTAAAAATTGAGTTGGCTTGGAAGGATGTTTGTTGGTTTGTTTTGCTATTGTGTTATGTAAGTTCTTTATATATTTTGGATATTAACTTTTTATCAAATGTATGATTTGCAAATATTTCCTCCCATTTCATTGGTTGCCCTTCATTTTGTTATTGTTTCTTTTGCTGTATATTTTTAGCATTTTCTTTATGTTTAGCACATTTATTGTATTCCTTGAATATTACTCTATTCTATGCTCTGTTGAGGTAGTATGTTTTCACCCTGTGATCAGATTTCACTGTTCTGTGAAGTGGCCCTTAATTACTTCAGCATATATGGCTCTTTCCTTTTTCTCTTTCCCTATCTCACAGGAACTTAGAGAAAAAGCATGGGACTTTAGACTGTGTGGTTACTGAGGCTTTTTACCTCTGATTTTAGAAAGTTCCCAGAATTAAGACCTTGTTTCTATTGTATAACTTAGGGTCTGATCAGGAGAGAGAAACCACATAACTAATTTGATCAGGGAAGTTTAACATAAAGGATTATTAGCTATAATGGGATTGGACTAACAAAGGATAGCTAGTAAAAGTAAAGGGGACTCTAAAGAATAAAGGAATAGCAGGAATAAGAAATAGCCATTACCTCTACCATTCTGATGCAGCACCCAAGCAAATGCCTCCCCTGCTTCCAAGGAATGAGATCCAGACTTTGCTAGGAGACACAATTGTGGTTCATGGCATGGTAGAAGAGCTTCTGTCATACCATGCTGGCAGAACTTGCTGAAAATATGCCCTCTGGGGTTCGAGAGAAAGCCAATCATGGGGAAATGTCTTGCTGGAGGTATTCCACTACCAGTCATCTGAGAGGGGTGTCAAGGTAAACTGCTGCATGCTGCTGGCTCCAGTGCACTGTAGGGGCTGGGTACAAGAGAAGTCACCCATTACAGACAGGGGCTGAACTCTGGAGAAGCTCCTACATTGCAAGACCTGGGTGCTGGGGAAGCTGCATGTGCATCAGGAGCCAGATATTAGCAAAGCCACCCATATTGCAGGAATCTGGTGCTGGGTAAGTTGCCCTGGCTGAAGAATATGCTATGTGAGCCCACTAGAACCAGGAAGCAAAATACCTTCTTCCCACAATGTCTCTCCATTACCCTGTACTGACCAAGCTCATCACTGTGCCTGCTGGCAAAGGGAAAACATACTTAAAGACTCAGGTCCATTTTTGTAGAGTGGACAAAGAAGCATGAATTTGGAATCAGGAGGCAATAAATTGATAACTGGCACACTTATTCTTCAGTTTCCCAAAGTGAAGCATGAAAATTATTTAGTAAATTTTAACTTAAATTTATTGAATTTGGGTAATCAGAGGATGCTATTTTGCTCTCTTTCAGAAGGACTGTTCAAGTATCTGCTAAGAGAAATTCAAAAAACTATAGAATATATTTGGAAAGGGAAGACAACTGCATGAAATGTTAATAATTTCAGTCTTTGTATATTAATAATTTATATTATAACACAAAACTGTGCCCAATTGAGTATCAAGTGTGTGGTACCATATTTCTTTATATATTCATAGCAGATACAAACTTCCTTGAGGTGTACTGAAATTAGAATATCAAGAGCAACCCATTTTGAAAGTACACAGAAGAGTAAAACAACAAGCTTAATATAAATATATATCTTCTTATGTAAGAATTATGAAGTGAATGGGTTCATTCAACAAGTCAACCTTAATCCTGATGCATCACTCAGGGACCACGTTCCAAATCATTGTTCTGCCATCTTCTAGGGCATTG
The DNA here is from genome assembly GCA_004026585.1 of Noctilio leporinus. Classification (NCBI taxonomy): domain Eukaryota; kingdom Metazoa; phylum Chordata; class Mammalia; order Chiroptera; family Noctilionidae; genus Noctilio; species Noctilio leporinus. Next base: position 23,681 of record PVIW01008354.1, read on the forward strand.
TTATCAGTTGCGTGGTTTATGTTGGGTCATTATTACATCAGTGGGGAGGGAAAGGAGAAATACAGAAGATTTGCCCACTGCCTTAGGCCTGACCTAGAAGTGGCACATATGACTTCTGTTCATACTCCACCACTAAGAACAAAATGAAGCTGGTCAATGTAATGCCCAGGTACATTCTGTTACTATAAAAGGAGAGGTAAATCGATTTTGGTTGATGGCTTCAAGTTTCTGCCATAGATGGCTTCCCCTCTCCTATTTTACTCTTGTTAAAAGCATATATTCCTGGGACCAAGAAAAACTTGAAACTGGCTATAGAAGTGGAGCACAGATACCTATTTACTGTTTGTCTATGTCAAGATGGCTGGTATTGTACAAGTTTTTCCCATAGATATAAAGGAACTGATATTTGATGCATATAAGCTTAATGCTGATGTTCATAGTGGTTCAAAGAGAAAAGTAAGAAGAAGCTAATAGATTAGTAAGGTTTTAGAGCTAATAATGTGTAATAAGGACATACAAAGTCTATTCAGAAAAAGTCCAGTGATTGTTAGTATAATGAGAATGGTTTGTGGGACATCAATGTAACCTGGCAGCCAAGGAGATTGGACTGACATGCACATGGATGAACAATGACAACTTCACTGTACCAGTCAATGGGGGTGGTAGACACTGTTGAGTAAGCATGTGTATTGTGTTAGCATGGTATTCAAAATGACTGAGCAAGTAGAGCAACAAATTTGCATTAAGCTTGAACATTCCTCCACGGGAACTATTTGGATGACTCAGGCCACAGCTATGGGCACCTGTGATTGGCAGCTCCATCATGACAACATACCTGCTCATGTATCACATCTCGTACCTTTTTTTTATTTTCTTCAAAACATCAAATCATCCAGGTGACTCAGCCCCACTAAAGCCCAGATTTGGTGCCCTGCAACTTCTGGCTTTCCCCAAAACTAAAATCACCTTTGAAAGGGAAGAGATTTCAGACCATTGATGAGATTCAGAAAAATACTACAAGGCAGCTGATGGCGAATGGGAAAACTATGTGAGGTCCCAAGGTACCTACTTTTAAGGGGAATGAGACATTATTGTTTTATGTACAGTGTTTCTTGTATCTTCTTCAATAAATGTCTCTTTATCATATTACATGGCTGTCCTTCTGGATAGACCTTGTATAATCTGAAATATTTCTTGCATGCCAGACTTCCCTTTAATAGACTTTAGTTTCTTCTCCTGGTTACTCTGTTCATTATCCAGACCTTCTACTAGTGGATACAGATTCCCAGGATTAAATCCAATCTCTCATTTATTTAGCTATTTGAGCTTCAACAAGTTACATAACTTCTCTGTGCTTCTGTTTTCTCATCTGTGAAACATGATTGAGAATGATAGCTACCTCTTAGAGTTTCATGAGGATTAACTGAGCTGTTATGTGTAAAGCACTTGGAACAATACCCACTGCATCACAAATGGTATATAATTCCTTCATGTATAGTGAGTGTTACAGAATAATTTTATATTACCACATTATTACTATTTTCATTATTGTCATATTGGACTCTAGACATCCTGTCTGAACTATATGTACCTCTATCCTCTGCTAATTGTTCTTTGAGTAATTTTCATTTTTTCTTCCTCTTTTTAGATGAAGATATTGGGCAAACCCAAAAACAGAGAATTTCTGGAGAAGTTTTACTCCACTGTGAGAAATTTGGTCAATCTGTAGAAGATTCATTGTATTCCACTTTAGAAAAATTGTGGCAAAATAATTACCAGCTAGAGAGATATCAAGGAAACCAAAATAACCCTATAAGTCATGTGAAAGTACTCATTAAAGAGAGGGGCTATGAATGTAAAAACATTGAAAAAATAATTCATGTGAGTACCAAGCATGTTCCTTCAATTAAAAGACTCCATAACTGTGACGCATTTGGAAAGGGTTTGAAGCATACTTTATATAATCATAATAAAAGCAATGCAACAATGAGCCTTGATAAGATTTTCGGAAATGGCAACAATTTTGCCCATAGCTCTTCCTGTACTAATAATGAGAATACTAATACAGGAGCAAATGCTTGTGAACATAATGAATGTGGGAAACATCTTGGCCACAAACAAGTTCTCATCCACCATCAGAAAATTCATACTGGGGGGAAACTTTATGTATGTACTGAGTATGTGAAGAGCTTCACCCAGAAGTCAGATCTCTTTGAGCATCAGAGAATTCATGATGGAGAAAAATCCCTTGAATGCAACAAAAGTGAGAAAGTCTTCACTCAGAAGCCCCAAATTGATATAGCTCAGAGTGTTTATACAAGAGAAAAATCTTATGTATGTACTCATTGTGGGAAGGAATTTACTCTCAAGTCAAACCTCATTACACATCAGAAAATTCATACTGGGCAGAAACCCTACAAATGCAGTGAATGTGGAAAAGCCTTTTTCCACAGATCATATCTCTTAAGACATATGAGAATTCACACAGGAGAAAAACCTTATGAATGCAGCAAATGTGGAAGAAGCTTCTCCCAAAATTCAGACCTCAGTATTCATCAGAAAACTCATACTGGAGAGAAACTCTATGCATGCAGTGAGTGTGGCAAAGCCTTCACAAGAAAATCAGCACTCAGGATGCATCAGAGAATTCACACAGGAGAGAAACCCTATGTATGCACTGAATGTGGGAAGGCCTTCATCCAGAAATCACATTTCAATACACATCAGAGAATTCACACTGGAGAGAAGCCTTATGAATGTAGTAACTGTGGGAAGTCATTCACTAAGAAGTCACAACTCCATGTGCATCAAAGAATTCACACAGGAGAAAAGCCCTATATATGTACAGAATGTGGGAAGGTATTTACTCATCGGACAAATCTCTCTACACATCAAAAAACTCATACTGGAGAGAAACCATATATGTGTGCTGAATGTGGGAAGGCTTTCAGTGATCAGTCAAATCTCATTAAACACCAGAAGACTCATACTGGAGAGAAACCCTATAAATGCAATGGCTGCGGAAAAGCCTTTATATGGAAGTCACGCCTCAAAATGCATCAGAAATCTCATATTGGAGAGAGACATTATGAATGCAATGAATGTGGGAAAGCCTTTATCCAGAAATCAACACTAAGTGTGCATCAGAGAATCCATACAGGAGAGAAACCTTATGTTTGTCCTGACTGTGGGAAGGCCTTCATCCAGAAGTCACACTTCATTGCACATCATAGAATTCATACTGGAGAGAAGCCTTATGAATGCAGTGACTGTGGAAAATGCTTCACTAAGAAGTCACAACTCCATGTGCATCAGAAAATTCACACAGGAGAGAAACCCAATATATGTGCTGAATGCGGGAAAGCCTTCACTGACAGGTCAAATCTCATAACACACCAGAAAATCCATACTAGAGAGAAACCCTATAAATGCAATGACTGTGGAAAAACCTTCACCTGGAAATCACGCCTCACCATCCATCAGAAATCTCATACTGGAGACAGACACTATGAATGCAGTAAATGTGGGAAAGCTTTCATCCAGAAAGCAACACTAAGTGTGCGTCAGATAATTCATACAGGAAAGAAAGCCTATGCTTGTACAGAATGTCAGAAGGCCTTCACTGACAGATCAAACCTCATTAAACACCAGAAAGCTCACAGTGGAGAAAAACGTTATAAAGGCAGTGACTAAAAAAAGCCTTCAGTTGGAAATTATAACTGGGTATGCATCAGAGAATGGTTCATACTGGAGAAGAAGAGTGCTGAGGCTGCAATCACTGTGCAGGAGGAAGTAGATAGCACAGACTACAGGTGAAGTAAACAGAACACAAACAAAGCCAAGTATCCCCCAACTCCAAGTAACTGCATCAGCACAATTGATCCCCAATTATATATGTAGGGAGACTTTTTGATAAAGCCTTTGGACAATAGTCCTATTTGGTTTCACAACTCATGCAGGGGTTCTCAAGCCCTTGCACATAGTAGAAATAGAGACCCTGGAAGATGATTTGTAATCTCTTATGTTCCACTTTTTGGATAAAGGGCTTTTAAATTTAGCACTAATTAGTTCTTCCTGCCCTGGAATATAAAATACTCAACATTGAGCAAAATTGTTTTAAATTTCTAGGGTGGGGTGGAAAGTTTTCATTATCTAAATACCTGCATGGCACAGAACTCAAGGCAAAAACCTACTTGGGAATGCAGATTCGTGAGTAGAAGGCAGAAGATTTTGTGATTATTGACACAAGACACAGAAAAGATTGCCATGTGGAACTGTTCTTTCTCTTCCCTTTGAGAAGTCACTATAGTATGTTTTTTTTTTTAAATGAAATAGAATAAAAACTTAACCTTGGCTTGTGTGGCTCAGTGGAATGAGCACCAGCCTGTGAACCCAAGTGTCACTGGTCTGATTCCCAGCCAGGGCACATAACCAGGTTGCAAGCCAGGTCTCCAGCCAGGTCCTCAGCTGGAGGCGGGTGAAAGGCTACCATAAATTGATGCTTCTCTCCCTTTCTTCCTCCCTCCCTTCCCCTCTCTCTAAAAATAATGAATAAAATATTTTTAAAAATAAATAACCACCTGGCTGGTAGCACAGTGGATAAGGCACCGGCCTGCGAACACAAAGGTCGCAGGTTCGAATTCCCAGCCAGGGCACATCACAAGGTTGCAAACCAGGTCTCCAGTCAGGTCTGTGGCTGGAGGCAGGTGAAAAGCAACCATACATTGATGTCTCTCTTCCCCTCTGCCTCTCTCCCTTCCCCTCTTTCTAAAAATAATGAAATAAAATATTTAAAAAAAGAAAAGAAAAAGAAAGCCTTAAAGTAAATAAATAAATAACCAGAACTTTGCTAATTAAAAAAAATAATAATTAAAACTTAAAAGTTAGGTCTGACTTTATGCATTGGCAAATTAGGCAAAGCTCTATCTTATGTTGCAGGAATAGTTGTTAACTGTTGCACACATCTAAAAGTGGCAATTGTTCCCTCATTAATTCCATGTCATGGCAGCAGGTGATAATTCACACTCAAAAAAACCATGCATACCTTCTACCCAGTGCCCCAAAAGCAATCATTTATGTAAGTTGCAGACAGCAGACTTCTTATCTCTTTAGTGACTGACCTTGAGCCACGAGACTCTGGACTTCCAGTCTCATCCACCGAAGCTTTTGTTTTCTTTGGGATTCATGTTTGAAAAAGAGTGAGAAATTGGATTTCAATACATAGTTTTGATTTTGTTTTTCTTCCAATTTGGTTAAAATAATATTCCTTTTCTATATGCAATATTAGGACTAGTTTTGTGTAGATTGCTATGGGATAAAAAGTCATTTTACATTATAGTTGGATAGTTTAAGATATGATTAAAGCTTACAGTTGAATAACTGGAAGACTTTTATAGAAAGAGCATTGCTTTTTATAAAGCACTGATATATAGACAGTTTCTGATTTTTTCTTTCTTTTTTTAAATAAATGTCTGTTCTTTTTTGAAGATTTATTTATTTATTATTTGTAGAGAGAGAGGATGGGAGAGAGGCAGAGAGGGAGAGACATCAATGCTTTTCACCTGCCTCCAGCTACAGACCTGGCTGGAGACCTGGCTTGCAACCTGGTTATGTTGCCCTGGCTGGGAATCGAACCAGCGACCTTGACCTTTGGGTTTGCAGGCCGGCTCCTTATCCACTGTACCACCAGTCAGGGCTTCGTTTTTTCTTTCTTTCTTTTTTTTTTTTTTAATGTTTTATTACAATACTCATGAGAAAGGGGATTTTCGTTCTAGCATGTAATTTTATTTTATTTTATTAAAGTATAATGCATACAGAAAATGCATATGTCATAAGCATAGAGCTGAATGAATTCTCACAAACTGGAAATGCTCAGATCAAGAAACAAAACATGACCAATACTCCAGAAGCAATCCCTTTTCTCCTTTCCAGGCCTGACCACTGCCTCCACAATCACTGTCCTGACTTTTAACAGCATAGATTGGTTTTGTCTGTTTTGTATTTCATATAAATTAAGTCAAACAATTATATTTCATATTTTGGTGTTTGTCTTCTTTCATTCACATTATGAATATGAGATAATCTATATTGTTTAATGTAGTTGTAGATAGTTCATTATCATGTTTTATTTAATTGTGTGAATATGCTATAATATATTTATCTATTCTATTGTTGATGGACATTTGAGTTGTTTGCAGCTTGGGCTTATTAGGAATAGTGCTGCTATAAATATTTTAGTACTTATCTATTGGTGAACATATTTATGAATTTCTGTTAAGTATCTAGAAGTTAAAATGCCAGATCATAGGGTATCCAGATAGCTTTAGTTTATAAAACTACTTTTTCAAAAAAATGGATGTACCAACAGCACAGTATACAAATTCCGGTTGCTCCACATCTTATCAATGCTTGGTATTTTCCATCTGTTTTACTGTAGCCATTATTGTGACTGTACAGTGATATCACAGTGAGATTTAATATTTATTTACTTATCCTGCAATCCCACCATCATATCTTCTTAAGACAGTTGACTGATATCTGAGATCTGAGACCTAGGAATGGTCCTCACCTTTTGTTGAAATTTTGCTCCAATAAAACTTACCAAAGCCTGAAAACATATATTAAAAAAAATTTTAACTATCCCCGACCAGTGTGAGTCAGTTGATTGGGCATCATTCCACAAAGGGAAAGGCCAATTTGATTCCCAGTCAGAGCACCTGCCTGAGTTGCGGGTTTGGTCCCCAGTTGGGGCACATACAAGATGCAACCAATTGATTTTTCTCTCTCACATCAGTGTTTCTCTCCCTCTCTTTCTCCCTCCCTTCCCCTCTAAGCATAAACAAAATATTTACAAACATAAATAAAAATGTAGAAGAATAAAGTTTTAAAAAATAATTGAACTATACAATTTAAAAGTGGAATATAAATTATACCTCAATAAAGTTTATTTTTCAGAGTTGTTTTGGTTATTCTAGGTCCTTGATTTTTCCATATAAATTGTAGAACAAGTTTGTCCATTTCAACAACAAAAAAGCTGCTATGGTTTTTACTGTGATTGGTGATTTAATAATATTTTTTTCAACTACAATCAACATACATTATCATATTACTTTCAGGTGTACACCCCAGTGATTAGACATTACATAACTTAATAACTGATCATCCTGATAAATCTCACATCTATCTGACACCCTACATAATTATTAGAATATTATTGACTATATTCCCTATGGTGCGTTTTACATCCTCATGACTATTCTGGAACAACCAATTTGTACTTCTTAATCCTGCCACCTTTTCTGGCTATCCCTCTAATCTCCCTCCCATCTGGCAATCATCAAAATGTTTTCTGCATTTATGATTCTGTTTCTGTTCTACTTGCTTACTTTGTTTTTTAGATTCAATTATTGATCAATATGTATTTATTACTATTTTATTGTTCATATTTTTTATCTCCTTCTTGAAAACCATTTAGCACTTCATATAATAATTGGTTTGGTGGTGATTACTCCTTTAGTTTTTCTCATCTAGGAAACTCTTTATCTGTCCTTTGATTCTAAATAATAGCTTTGTCTTTAGCCTTTGGCATTTTAATTATGATGTGTCTTGGTGTGGGCCACTTTGGGTTCATCTTGTTTGGGACTCTGTACTTCCTGGATTTGTATGTCTATTTCCTTCATGAAGTTAAGGAAGTTTTCTGCTATTATTTTTTCAAATAAGTTTTCAATTTCTTGCTCTCTTTTCTCCTTCTGGCACCCCCATGGTGCGAATGTTGATATGTTTGAAGTTGTACCAGAGGTTCCTTACACTATGCTTATATTTTTTAATTATTTTTTCCTTGCTGTTCTGATTGTTTTTTACTTTATATTCCAAATTGCTGCTTTGATTCTTGACTTCATCCCCTGTACGATTGATTTCCTGTGACTTAATCCTTTATTTCAATTAATGTATCATTCATTTCTGACTGGACATGTTTTATGCTGTTGAGGTCCTCACTAAGTTCACTGAACATCCTTATAATCAGTATTTTGAACTCTGCGTCTAGTAGATTGCTTATCTCCATTTTGTTTAGTTCTTTTTCTGGAGTTTTTATCTGTTCTTTCATTTTGGCTGTTTTTTGTCTCCTCATTTTGGCAGCCTCCTGTGTTTAATTCTTTGTATTAGGTAGAGCTGCTACATCTTCTATGTTTGGTAGAGAGGCCTAATGTAATAGATAGGGTTCAGTGGCATAGCCTCCCCTATCACCTAAGCTGGGTTCTCAAGGTGCGCCTTCCTTATGGACTGAGTACTCCTTCCTCTAGCAGTTGAACCTTGATTACTGTTGGCATGTCAATGGGAGGGATTTACCCAGACCAATGAGCTTCATGGTCTGGTTGTGACCACTGACAACCAACCTCTAACCACCATGGAGAATCATCTGTGTAGAGGCCCACTCCAGAGCAAGACTTACTTTAGCAGGGCTCTAGTGCCCACTGAGTCAGCTCCTTGAGTGTGTCACTTGTGGAGGTGGTTGGATGGTGATGTTCCAACATGGTCTGAAGCTGTCCACAGCCTACGCAGGGTCTGGAACCTCCCAGGAGTTGCAGGCCAAGGTGAACCACCACCAGCATAAGCTACAAAGCAATGTGCAGAAGGTTGCTACTTGTGTTGGGCTTGGAGGTAACAGGCAAGGCCAAGATGTGAACCAAGGCTGGCTGCCATAACTGCCAGGTCTGGGGCCACTAAAAAAGTATGAGGCTTGCTAAAGCCAAATGCTGCTTGTTTGAGAAAATTTAGAAAAATCTGAAGCATAAGCCAAGACAAACCATTCATACAGAAAAGCCACTTGTAAAAGCCAATCAGAAAGCTGGGTGGTGTGAGGACCACAGGGAATCACCAGGGTGGGGTAAACAGTGTGAGCCAGGGTGATGGAGTCTCAGATATAGCACCCACCTGCCAGCTCTGTGGGAGGAGGGGCTCAGAAAAGGAGCAACAGTCTCTGCCAGTACTTCTGTCTGGGAGAAAGTTACCACCCCAGCTCTTGCCCTGATGCTGGACGATTCCGTTTCCCCAGTACATCTCTGGTGCCTTTCAAGCTGTTTCCCTCTGCACTGGAACTCAGAGGGAGTGAGTCCAAGTAAGTATGTATGTGAGCCTTTTAAGAGGAACTACTTGGGACTCCAAAAGTTTTTTTCTCAGCCTCTATCTCTGCTGAATTTTACAGCCAGAAGTTAAGGGGACTTCTTTTACTGGCACTAAAACCTTTGGCTGGAAGGTCTGGTATAGATCTCAGACCCCTTGTTCCTGAGATATCGCTCCCAATTTTTATCTGCCACTTGTGTGTGGGGGACCAAATCATCCTTGTCTTCACCCCTCCTAACGGTCTCAATGTGGTTTCTTCTTTAATTCCATAGTCATAGGACTTCCATTCAACTTGGTTTCTGGCAGTTCTGAATGATGCTTATTCTGTGGTTTAGTTGTAATTTTGATGTAGTTGTACAAGGAGGTGAGTACTATGTTTATCTTTTGGGATTGGTTTGAATCTATAGATCAATTTGAAATGAATTGAAATCTTAACAATATTGAGTTTTCTGATCCATAAATAAGGTCCATCTCTCCATTACTTTAAGAATTATTTGATTTCATCCTGGCTGGTGGCATAGTGGATAAGGCACCAGCCTTCAAACCCAAATGTTGCTGGTTCGATTCCCAGCCGGGGCACACATAACCAGGTTGCAAGCCAGGTCCCAGCCAGGTCCTTAGCTGGAGTCAAGTGAAAGGCAAATATACATTGATGTTTCTCTCCCTCTCTGTCTCTCTCCCTTCCACTCTCTCTAATAAATAATAAATAATATCTTTAAGAAAAAAATATTTGATTTCTGTCAGCAATATTTTGTAGTTTACAGTGTACAGGTCTGTTACATTTTCTGATAAATTACCCCCTAAGATTTCATACTTTTGATGCTATTTTAATTGGTGTTGTCTTATTTCCACTTTATTGTGTGGTATTGGTTTTTAATTTCAATTTCTTGCTTATTAGTAGTATATTGAAAATCAGTTGATGTTTTTATGTTTCTCTTGTGCAGAAATTAGAGGAAACAGTCCCCACACAAAATTTCCCTCCTAATACCAATTGCAAGTTCAAGTTCAAGGGTCTCTAATACCACCTTCAGGTTCAATAATTTACCAGATGGATTCACAGAACTCACTATTATACTCATAATTACATTTTATTACAGCGAAAGAATACAGAGTAAGGTCAGCCAAGGAAAGAAGCACATAGGGCAGAGTCCAGCAATGTGACAAACGCAGAGCTTCTAATTATCTCCCCACATAATCAAGACAGCATTACCTTCCAGGCATCAGTTGCAATAGCATGGAGTACTGCCAACCAGGAAAACACATGGAAACCTTGGTGTCCAGAGCCTTTAATAGGGCTCACTGGATTGTGCATCATCCTGCAAAACTGAAACATTACTGGTACGATACTGGTCAGGGCACATGCCTGGGTTGTGGATCAGATCCCTGGATGGGAACGTGCAAGAAAAAATCAAATGAAGCCCTGGCTGGTGGCTCAGTGGATTGGCACCGACCTGTGAACCTAAAGGTTACTGGTTCAATTCCCAGCCAGGGCATATAACCAGGTTGCAAGCCAGGTCTCCAGCCAGGTCTCCAGACAGGTCTGTAGCTGGAGGTAGGTGAAAGGCAACCACATATGGATGTCTCTCCCTCTCTGCCTCTCTCCTTTCCCCTCTCTCTAAAAATGATAAATAAAAGTCTTTTTTAAAAAGTCTAATCACTATGTTGTACAACTAATATAATATGGCATGACAAGTGTAAATAAAAAATGAAAACTTAAAAACTAATGAAATGTATACTTTAAAACAGGTAAAGCTGTGAACCTCATGTGAATTTTATCTCAATAAAAAATTTTAAGCCCTGGCTGGTAGCACAGTGGATAAGGTGCCAGCCTGCAAACCCAAAGGTTGCTGGTTCGATTCCCAGCCAGGGCACATAACGAGGTTGCAAGCCAGGTCTCCAGCCAGCTCTGTAGCTGGAGGCAGGTGAAAGGCAACCACACACATTGATGTTTCTCTCCCTCTCTGCCTCTCTCCCTTCCCCTCTCTCTAAAAAAATAATAATAATAAATAAAATATTTAAAAATATATATTAAAAAATTTTTAAACAAACTATAATGGTATGTAGTTCTAGTAGCTTAAAATAGAGTTGTATTATTGGAGGGGAGAGGATCTGACTTAAATTCATTTTTTAAAGATTTTATTCATTATTTTTTTGAGAGAAGGGCAGGGAAGGAGGCAGATAGGGAGAGAGACATCAATGTATGGTTGCCTTTCACCTGCCTCCAGCTACCGACCTGGCTGGAGACCTGGCTTGCATCCTGCTTATGTGCCCTGGCTGGGAATCAAACCAGTGACCTTTGGGTTTGCAGGCTGGTGTCATTCCACTGAGCCACCCGCCAGGACCAAATTCATTTTTTTACTATGTGTTTGGCAGTGTCTCTAGGACAACTTTCACAAAAGTGAGTTCTGCAATACACCGTTTCTGTGATATATTTTAGAAAAGTAGCATTCCAGAGTAAAATAAGTATTAAAGAAGAAAAAACTGCTTAATTTGCTACAATATATCTAAAATACTATCATTTAACTTGTAATAATTATATAAGCTATTGGGATATTTAAAATTTTTAAATTAACTCTTCAAAATCCAGTATGTACTTTAAATATGTGTAAAAATATATGTGTGTAAATGAAAAAAAAAAACTATAATGGTAGCTAAAAGAGGTTGTCAGTCACGATGCTATGAGCAATGGTGGAGGTAGGCAGCAGATTTTGCTGGAGCAAAAAGCAGTGATGAGATGTTGTGAGCTAATGGTGGGTCAGCAGACATTGAGCTCTGGATTAAAGAGGAGATAAGAACTGCTGTAAGCTAACGGGGTGTTTGTTGACACAATGCTGAAAGGTCACACCTACTGTGTGGTGGCAATGGAGGATCAGGAGAGACTGCTTAGGCTACTGCTTAGTAGGGGGATGACCATGTAAGTGATGGTAGCTAAGAGGGCCAGGGAAATCCATCATGGGGCCTCAGTAAAGGTCACCTTCATGGAGTAAGACCATTTCTAAATCCTTGGGAGGACTAAGTCTCCCAATGCCAATGTCTTTCCAGGAAGCTCCTGGTATGGGAAGAGGGAACTATTTATTGTTTTTTAAATTTTAATTAAGATATAATTTATATACAATTAAATATGCAGATCTTGTGTTTACTCATTGATGACCATTGTATACACCCATTAACAAACACTCCAATCAATATACAGAATAGTTTCATCACCCCAGAAAGTTACCTCCTACCACTTATGAGTTAATTCCCACCCTAGAGGTAACCACTGATCTCCTTTCTAACATTATACATTACTTTTATTTATGCTTGACATTTTTCATAATAATAATTTTAAAACATCAAATTTGGCAGTAAAAAAGGAAGGAAACATTATTCTTTCTAACAGCATGGATGGACCTGGAGAGCATTATGCTAAGTGAAATAAGCCAGTCAGAGAAAGACAAATACTGTATGATTTCACTCATATGTGGAAGAATCTAATGAATAAACTTAACTAACAACCAAAATAGAGACAGACTCATAGAGAACTGACTGATAGCTGTCAGAGGGAAGGAGGGTTGGAGGGCTAGATGAAAAAGGTGAAGGGATTAAAACAAAAACAAAACCTCAGACACAGACAACAGTATCTTCATTATCAGAGGGAAAACGGGTGGAGGAAGGTAGAAGAGGGTATAGTGAGATACATAGTTATGGAAGGAGACTTGACTTGGGGTTGTGAACACACAATACAATATATAGATGATATGTTATAGAACTGTACACCTAAAACCTATATAATTATATTAAACAATGTTACCCCAATAAATTCAATTAAAAGGTTAAAAAAAGAACTCCTGAGAGGGAACTGAGGCTGGGGATTAAATTATTAAGTTTAATTACCAATGGCCACTGATTTAATTAGCCATGTCTATGTAATAAAACCTCCATAAACACCCAAAAGGATGGGTTTTGGAGAATGTCAAAGCCAGTGAACATAAAGAAATTTGGGAAGAGTGGTGCACTCAGAACACATGAAAGTTCCACATCCTTTCCCCACACCTTGCCCTAAACATCTCTTCCAGCTGACTGTTAAATAAAAGGTTACTCTGAATTCTGAAAAAATAAAACAGATTTATTGTTTTAAATGGACAGGCTGGAAGTTGGAAGACTAGATGAGATAGCATCCTCATAAATTACTATTTAGTAAATTTTCTGTATACGAAAATGCAAAAAGTGTAATGTGTGTTTTCAAATGTATGCTGTATGGAGGGGCAGCTAATAATTAATTCAAATATCCTGGGTCATCATAGTCATTATGGGACATTCAAAGGAAAAACAGAATTAAATTTAGCATCTATTTACTATGGCAGAGTGACACCAAATACTAATGGTAAAGGATTTGCTTTTGCTTATCAAATAAAGTGCAACAGAAAACATTCTCAGACACATTTGAGATTTGCCATTAACAGACCTCCACTAAAGAAAACTCTAGTCCTGGCTGGTGTGGCTCAGTGGACTAAGTGCCAACCTGCAAACCAAAGGGTCACTGGTTTGATTCCCAGTCAGGGCACATACCTGGGTTGTGGGCCAGGTCCCCAGTTGGGGGCATGTGAGAGGCAACCACACATTGATGTTTCTCTCCCTCTCTTTCTCCCTCCCTTCCCCTCTCTCTAAAAATAAATTAAAAATTTTAAATACCATTAAAAAAAAAAAGAAAACTCTAAAAGGTATTCTTCAGGCAAAGAAGAGGAAAATGATCCTGAAGGAATGCAGAAAGAAATAAAAAGCAATCAAAGTGGTGAATATGTAGGCAAAACAAAATGAATATATAAAGCAAAAATGTTTTCTGGGGACATGTGTATGCGTGTGTGTGTTTATACACACATATATTACATATATATAGATATTCCATAATATATCATCATATTTTAAAGTATTTATGTCTATGCATGTATAAGAGCAAAATTTCTATTGAAAGATTAGCTTTCAAAGACAATTTCTTGGAGAAGACCATAAAATACCATTAAAGGTCAAAACCATAAAATACTATTGAAGGTCCAAAAAGATGCATTAAAAAATAAAAAGACAGCCCTGGCTGGTAGCATAGTGGACAAGGTGCCAGCCTGTGAACCCAAAGATCGCAGGTTCGATTCCCCAGCCAGGGCACATAACCAGGTTGTAAACCAGGTCTCCAGTCAGGTCTGTGGCTGGAGGCAGGTGGAACGCAACCATACATTGATGTCTCTCTCCCTCTCTGCCTCTCTCCCTTCCCCTCTTTCTAAAAATGATTAAATAAAATCTTTAAAAATAAATAAATAAATAAATAAATAAAAATAAAAAGACAGCCCTGGCTAGTAGCACAGTGGTTAAGGTGCCGGTCTGCGAACCCAAAGGTCACAGGTTCGATTCCCCAGCCAGGGCACATAACCAGGTTGCAAACCAGGTCTCCAGTCAGGTCTGTAGCTGGAGGCAGGTGAAACAGAACCATACATTGATGTCTCTCTCCCTCTCTGCCTCTCTCCCTTCCCCTCTTTCTAAAAAATAATGAAATAAAATCTTAAAACAAAACTTTAAAAAAAATAAAATAAAAAGACAGACCATATTCATAGATGGAAAGGCTTAAAACCATTTTACATGTTTCAGATGGACAACAATTTGAAAGACTGGTAGTAAGTCTTGATGGATAGGTAAGAAAATGTTAACTTTTTCTCCAACTGCTCATGAGAATGTAAATTAGCACAATTTGGAGGGAAATTCATTTATTTTTTTTTTATTGACTTGAGAGAAACATTGATGTGTTATTCCACTTATTTATACAGTCAGTGGTTGATTCTTGTACATGCCCTGACCACGGATTGAACCTGCAACTTTGGCATATTGGGATGACTCTCTAATTGCGCTGCCCATCCAAGCCTCAATTATTTAATAAAGTTTAAAAACTTCCCAGCTAGGAGACAGAAGCCATATCAATTATTATTTTTTAAAGATTTTATTATTTTTAGAGAGAGGGGGAAAGATAGAGGCAGAGAGGGAGAGAGACATCAATGTATGTTGCCTTTCACCTGCCTCCAGCTGAGGACCTGGCTGGAGACCTGGCCTGCAACCTGGCTGGGAATCAAACCAGTGACCTTTGGGTTCACAGGCTGGCACCTTATCCACTGTGCCACCAGCCAGGGGCCATATCAGTTATTTTAGTAGAAAAAACCCTTATTATGAAGAATTCCTAACTGGTTATGAAATTATTAACGACATAAATGGGAAAAAAAGAGAACATTAAAGTTATCAGTAGCCATTTCAGAAAGCATCCAGGCTACAGTAATAAGGGAAGAGATAAAACTATTAAAAATTAAAAGGTAGGAGGATGGAGTCTCATGTGGCTGGGATTCATACCTCTAGTGGCACCAGCCAGCTATTGCTAATGTCTCTAGAGGGTTGGGGTACCAAAAGGCTGTTGTAAACAGTGAAAAACTGCAAACTGGATTAAACTGCTGCTACTCTGAGGAACTACTTACTGCCCTAGTGAAGAAGTAATGCCAGCCTGAGAGATAAACAAGGAAGCCCAACAGGGAGCAGGTGGTAAGACAGAATTGTCTTTTGTAGTCATGGCCCCAGCATCACAAAGCACAGTATAGAAAGATAGGCCTGGAACTGGCCCACAGTAGCTTAATAACTGGCACACTCCCTACACCCTATGACCCATTATTTCCACTTCTAGATTTAGCCACTAAACACAGAAACAATACAAATGCTTTTTACTAGGGGAATGAAGACATAAATGGATAAACTGGACCTCTATTTATCAACATGGCTAGATCTTGGAAAGGAAATGCTTCATGAAAAAAAAAAAAGCAAGCTGTGGAAATTTAAACATAGTGTGATATCATATATTAAAGTTTTTACTCATAGACACAGACAACAGCATGGTGGTTACCAGAGGGAAGGGGGATGGAGGGAGTCAAATAGATGGTTACAGAAGATGATTTGACTTTGGATAGTGGCCACACAATACAATATACAGATCAGGTATCATAGAAATGTATACCTAAAACTTATATGATCTTATTAACCAATGTCATTCCAATAAATGTAATAAACTTTAAAAAATAATACATCTATAAACAAATGAACTTTTTAAAAAGCAATATAGCATTATATATTGCAGAATTCATACTATGGTTTAAAAACTCAGGGTAGAATAAAATTCTAAACTTTGAAAAGGAAAATTTTAACTTTGGAGGAAAGTATAAGAGGATATTATTACCTTGAAACTAACAATATTAAAAGATAAAACCTGAGCAGAAGAAAAGAGTTAACAAAATTAAAGTACCAGCCACAGTCTAGGAGATCTTTGCAACACACATGACTGGAAAAAAAAATTATAATCTCATATATTTAAGAACAACAACAAAAATAACATTTAAACCAAGAGCAAGCCCCAACTGGCATGGCTCAGTTGGTTGAGCATCGTCCCACAAAGCAAAAGGTCACTTGTTCGATTCCCTGTCAGAGCACATGCCTGGGCTGTAGGCCAGGTCCCTGGTTGGGGTGCATGAGAGAGGCAACCAGTCGATGTTTCTCTCACACATCTGTTTCTCTCTCCCTCTTTCTCCCTCCCTTACCCTCTCTAAAAATAAATAAATAAAATCTTTTTAAAAACCAAGAGGTAAGAGATAAACTGCCCATTAGAAAACAATGAGCATATCTTACTTGGAGAAGTGGCTGTTCATGTCCTTTGCCCATTTGTTATTTGGGTTGTCTGTCTCCCTAGTGTTGAGTCAGATTAGCTCTTTATATACTTTGGAGATCAAACCCTTGTCTGATGTGTCATTGGTGAATATGTTTTCCCATATGGTTGATTCCCTTTTTATTTTCTTGATGTTTTCTTTAGCTGAGCAGAAGCTTTTTAGTTTGATGTTGTCGCATTTGTTTATTTGTTCCTTTATTTCCCCTTCCTTGGCAGATATTTCAGTGAAAATTTTGCTGTGAGGGATATCTGCAATATTTTTGCCAATGTTTTCCTCTAGGGCTTTTATGGTGGCTCTGCTTATGTTTAAGTCTTTTATCCATCTTGAGTTTACTCTGGTGTATGGTGTAAGTTTGTGGTCTAGTTTTATTTTTTGCATGTGCCTGTCCAGTTCTCCCAACACCACTTGTTGAAGAGGCTATTTGCACTCCATTTTATGTTCCTTCCCCCTTTGTCAAATATTAGTTGTCCATAGAGCCCTGGGTTTATTTCTAGGCTCTCTATTCTGTTCCATTGATCTGTTTGTCTGTTCTTGTACCAGTACCAGACTATTTTGGTTACTATGGCTTTGTAATATAGCTTGATGTCTGGTATTGTGATTCCTCTTCCTTTGTTCTTCTTTCTCAGGATTGCTGTAGCTATTCGAGGTCTTTTTTGACTCCATATGAATTTTTTAAGTGTTTGTTGTAATTCTGTGAAATATGATGTTGGTACTTTAATAGGGATTGCATTGAATCTGTAGATGGCTTTGGATAGTATGGACATTTTAATGATGTTAATTCTTCCCAACCATGGACATGGTATGTGCTTCCATTTATTTGTATTTTCCTTAATTTCTTTCTTCAGTGTTCCATAGTTTTCTGAGTACAAGTCCTTTATTTCCTTAGTTAAGTTTATTCCTAAGTACTTTACTTTTCTTGGCCCACAGGCACATGAAAGAATGCTCAACATCATTAGCCATCAGAGAGATGCAAATTAAAACTACAACAAGATATCACCTCACACCTGTCAGAATGGCCATCATCAACAAATCAACAAACAAGTGCTGGCAAGGATATAGGGAAAAGGGAACCCTGGTGCACTGCTGATGGGAATGCAGACTGGTGCAGCCACTAGGGAAGACAGTATGGAATTTCCTCAAAAAACTAAAAATAGAACTGCCCTATGACCCAATGATTCCACTGCTAGGATTACACCCAAAGAATCCTGAAACACCAATTCAGAAGAACCTATGCACCCCTATGTACATAGCAGCACTATTTACAAGCCAAGTGCTGGAAACAACCTAAGTGCCCTTCAGTGGATGAATGGATCAAGAAACTTTGGTACATTTACACAATGGAGTTCTATGCAGCAGAAAGAGAGAACTCCTACCATTTATAATAGCATGGATGGAACTGGAGAGTATCATGCTTAGTGAGATAAGCCAGGCAGCAAAAATTAAATACTACATTTTTTCACTTAATACAGGAGACTAATGGACAAACAAACAAACAAAACAGAACCAGAGACACAAATACAGGGAACACACTTTCAGTGTGTAGAAGAGAGGGGGTGGGGAGGGGGAGAAGGAGGCAAGAAAGGGGAACAGTATAGTCAAGGAACTAGCATGGATGACCCATGGACACAAACAACATGTGGGATGACTGTGGGGATGGATAAGGAGGGTGGGGAAAGGGAGGGCAGAGGGGGAAAATGAGATGAATGTAATATAACAATAGTAAAAAATATATTTTTTAAAAAATGATAATTAAAAACGTAGCAGAGTTGGCTGCTAAATAGCACTCTCTGACTACTAAGGAAAAAGAAAAAGAAAACAATGAGCAAAAGGATATGAACAGTCAATGACGAGAAGAAAAACCCAAATTGCCAATGAACAGAAAGGAAGATGTTCAACCTCACCACTAATTAGGAAAACCCAAATGAAATGAAAACAACAGTGAACTATCCCCTAAGGGGACCAGGACATATTATCATACCAATGTAGAAGCCAAAATGTTACAGGTACACTCTGTGAGCCCTGGTGATCAGATGGTCCAAAGAGCTTGATCAAATGGTGAGGGGAGTCTTCAAAGAGAAGCTTTCTCCACAGCATGAGGCAAGTGTGGACCTACATGAGTCCTCCAATGTTCCATGAGGTGTGCTTTGCCGCAAAAGACTTTCTCATATTCTTAACATTCAAAGGGTTTCTTGCCTGCATGAATTTGCTGATGTTTAATGAGACGTACTTTCAAATAAAAGGCATTTCCACATTCAGCGCATTCATAAGGTTTTTCTCCTGTGTGAGTTTTCTGGTGTTGATGAAGGGATTTCTTCCTGCTAAAGACTTTTCCACATTCACTACATTCATAAGGTTTCTCTCCTGAATGCATTCTCTGATGTTCAATGAGGCGGGCTTTAACATTAAAGGCATAACCACATTTATTACATTCAAAAGGTTTCTCTCCTGTGTGAATTCGCTGATGCATCCCAAGAGCTGAGTACATGCTGAATGATTTTCCGCATTCATTACACTGATAGGGTTTTTCACCCGTGTGGGTTCTCTGATGGTTTTTGAGAGTCGTCGTTATTCTAAAGAATTTCCCACATTCCTCACATTTATAGGGTTTCTCACCTGTGTGAGTTCTCTGGTGTTGATTTAGGGATTTCTTTGCACGGAAGTTTTTCCCACAATCACCACATTCATAGGGTTTCTCCCCAGTGTGTATTCTCTGGTGTTGGGTAAGGGATAATTTAATACAAAATTTTCTCCCACATTCACTACATTTATAGGGTTTCTCCCCTGTGTGAGTTCTCTGATGAACAGTGAGGGTTGCCTTCTCAGAAAAGGTTTTTCTACATTCCGTACATTCATATGGTCTCTCTCCTGTGTGTGTTCTCTGATGTAGAATGAGTCGTGACTTCCTACCAAAAGATTTCCCACATTCATTACATCCAAAGGGCTTCTCCCCTGTATGAGTTTTATGATGAGCAATGAGGTATGATCTTGCACTAAAGGTTTTTGTGCAGTCATTACATTTATAAGGTCTCTCCCCTGTGTGTAATCTCAGATGTTCAATAAGGTTTGACTTCCTACAGTAAGCTTTCCCACATTCATGACAGTCAAAGTTTTTATCTCCCGTGTGTGCTCTTTTATGTCCAATAAAGCCTGTTTTCTTGTAGAAGGCTTTCGCATATCCATTATATTCAAGAGTTTGAGCCAAAGTTTGAATCTTTTGATGCTGAGGAAAGTCATTATCATGCCTGAGGGCATTATCCCCAAGAGAATTGTTGCCACACATCAGTGAGAAAGATCCTTTTAAAACAAATTGGATCATATCACTCTTTCACTCAAGGGCCAACATAGTTTTCCTTGTCACAGCATAAAATTAAATTGCTTAACACAGCCTATAAAACTACATAATTTGGCCCCAGCTAATGTTCTGATATCACCTCTTAATATTTTCACCACCCGCACTTAAGCCACACTGCCCTCTTTGCTGTTACTAGGATATATCACTCAGACTAAGCTTGGCACTTACTGATCTTGTACCCAGAATATTCAAAATCTACATGGCTCCATTTGTCTCACTTCACTGATGTTGGTGCAAAGAGATTAACCTCACCAAAAAATCTCCCCTGACCACATTCTCTAAAAGGACAAACCCTGTCATTGTCTATCCTTCTTATCTTGCATTGATCTTCTTTTCACTACCAAACATTTATTTGTTTGCTTCTGGTCTCTTGCCCTCACATAGAATTACAAGCTTCAGGAGAAGAGATATTATTTTATTCACACTGGATCCCCATACCTCGAACATGACCAGTATATAGTTGACACTCATGAATGTATATATGAATGCCTACAACAGAAGGCATCCAAGGCAACAGAAAGAAGAAAGTCATTGAGAATACTAAAGAAAGACTAGCTAAGGATAAATGTCTAAGATGAGGTAAGCAGAGATTGATTAAGTGGTAAATAACCACAAAAATCAAGATAAAATAGGAAAGAGCACTTAAGTGTGAGCATGATATTAGGATATGTGATTTAAACATCTGAAGCATGCAGACCTGTCCTCCAGTCATTTTCAAAGAGCAAGGACCTCTAAAGAAAGACTCCTGAAAAATACTGCCAAAAGGTAACCTTAGACCTGAATTCCTAGGCTCTTACCTCCCTCCAGTTCCTGTTCACTCACCTGGATAACCACGGCCTGAGGATTCCTCCTCTAGTACCCACAGCTCTTCTCCTCGCTCCAACTTGAAGATCATCTCTGGTTTGGCCATGCAGAGGCCTGTTAATGGGAAATGGCACAGGACGTGGGCCAAGTTGTCTGAGCTTTAGGGCCTCTGATAGGGGAGGAAGGTGCATCATCATGAGAAGCACAAGGAAGGGGACCCATTTAAACCTTTAATTGGGGGAAGGGAAAAAAACACACTCTACCTGGTGCCCTAAACTGATCAATTATCTGTGACTCTGGAATCTAAAACTAAAGTATCATTAAACTCTGCAAAGGCTATATATATACAGCAACCAAAAAAGGAAATACATGCTACCAGGAATTACATGGACAATAATTCTCACCCACAGATGCCAAGTTGCTGTAGTTCTCAAGCATCACATCCTTGTATATGGTCCTCTGAGCAGGGTCCAGTCTGTGCCACTCCTGTTGGGTAAAATCCACAGCCACGTCCTCGAAAGACACAGGTCCCTGTAACAACAATCCGCAATGATCAGAATGGGACATACAGAAAAGATATTTTGGAATTAATTCTCTCAATAGCCCTATTGAGAATTAACTAGAAAAACTACACTGGACGCATTTCTCTGTCTTGCTTGATATTATATTTTATGGGGGAAGAGGGACCCAGAAGAGCCCTGCTTCTGTGTTACTTTATCAATTAGAGGAAAAGACTATGTAATACTGAGTTAACATTATGTACTTTGACCTGCCCCAGTTTCTGAGAAAACAAAGAAGAAAAGGAAGAAATGCCTGCTCTCAGGTAGCTCATACCCCAATAAGGATAGTTGTATATAAACACATTCCTGTGATAAGCTGTTACAGGAGCTATGTTGGATATGCACACAGGGTGCAATGGGCTTTCACAAAGGAGGGAAGCAGATTGCACTTTGTGTTACCAGATTGAATTTCACTTGGGGAGGTAGCACTTTGAATTCTTATATAAGAATATCATTTCTCTCACGAACATGGGGCAACAGCATAAGTAAATGCAGGAAGACGCAAAACACACATGATGAGTTATAGAATTATAAAGCATAAATTGACAGGAAAATAGTGCTTCAGGCTGTGGTGAGACAAAGGGCTACAGCAGCGATTTTTAACCAGTGTGCCACAAGTATTTTTAAAACATGCAATGTAATACCAGACTATTTAGTCAGGGGCACTTACCTCTTTTCCTTTAGATTGTCAAATTAAAATATGAAAACAGCCAAAACAATAATAGCCATCCAGTGTGAATGAAACAAAAGTATACCTATTTTGGTCAGATTGGCCAAAACAAGATTTTGGTGTATTGCAGAACTAATTTAGTCATTTGTTTATGTGTGCCGTGAGATGAAAGGGTTGAAAATTGATGGACTATAAAGGGTTGAAAATTGATGGACTGTAGAGAGATTCAGGGGCTAGACAGTGGAGGTATTTTCTTTTTTGTTTCAGTAATGTGATTATTTGTTTGCTTATTTGTTTATTTTTACTGATTATACTGTTACATTTGTTCCACTTTCTTTTCCTTTTGCTCCCCTCCACCTAGTACCACCTTCCTGTCCTGTCTATTCTGCACTTACCAACTCTGCTTCTTAGTCCCTGAACCTTCCCCCGCTCTTCCCCTTCCCAGCTGATACCCCTTCAAATGTCCCCCATATCTTTGATTCTGTTCCCTTTCTGGCTGTCTGCTAAGATTTTGTTTTTATTTTTTAGATTCTGCTGTTGATAGTTGTACATTTGTTGTCTTATTTATTTATTCATTCATTTTTAGAGAGAAGAGAAGGGAGGAAGAACGAGAGGGAGAGAAACATCACTGTGTGGTTGCCTCTTGCACACCCCTAACTGGGAACCCAGCCTGCAACCCAGGCATGTGGCTTGACTGGAAAGTGAACCACAACCCTTTGGTTCATAAGCTGACACTCAATACACTGAGCCATACCAGCTAGGGCAGTTGTCTTTTTAATGTTTATAATTTTGATCCTTTTTCTTAAATATGTGCCTATAACATTTCATATAATAATGGCTTAGTGATAATGAACTCCTTTAGCTTTACCTTGTCTGGGAAGCACTTTATCTGCCCTTCTGTTCTATTTTTATCCTTTGTTATGGATTTCTTATTGTTGTATTATAGTTGTTTCATATTTCCCCCATTGTTCTCCTCTATTCCCTCTCCTCTCTCCCCCAGTCAATCCCTATCTCCTTGTTCATGTCCATGGATTTTCACATTATCTTCTCATCTAAACCCCACCCCTTCTCTTAACCCCTCTTCCTCCCTCATCACCCCACCCCTCCAGTCACAGTTATTCTGCTCCTTTTTTCCCCCCATGTCTCTGGTTTCTTTCTGTTTGTCTGTTTGTTTATTCATTAGTCTCCTGTATTAGGTGAGATCAAATGGTATTTGTTTTTTGTCACCTGGCTTATTTCACTTAACATAATACTCTCCAGTTCCAAATGATAGCTTTGCTGGATAGAATAATCTTGGTTGTAGGTCCTTGCTTTTCATCACTTTGAATACTTCTTGCCAGTTTCTTCTTACAGGCAAAATTCCTTTTGAGAAATCAGTTGGTAGTCTTATAGGAACCCCTTTGTAGGTAACTCTCTTTTTTCTCTTGCTGCTTTTAAGATTCTCTCTTTACCTTTAACCTTTGGCATTTTAATGATGTGTCTTGGTGTGGTACTTGCATGTTTATTTTCTTCACCAGATAAGGAAAGTTTACCTTCATTATTTTTTTCACACAAGTTTTCAATTTCTTGCTCTTTCTCTTCTCCTTCTGGCATCCCTATGCTTTGGATATTGGCATGTTTAAAGTTGGCTCAGGTTCCTGTGCCTCTCCTCATTTTAAAGATTCTTGTTTCCCCTTTCTGTACTGGTTGATTGTTTATTTCTTCCTTATGTTCCAATTCATTGATATGAATGCCAGTTTCCTTCCCTTCATCCTTGGTTTCATGTGAATTTTCTTCATTTCACATAGCCTAGCCTTTACTCCTTCCTTTCTGCATTTGTTGTATTTAAGCATATCTGTCAAGCCTGTGAGCATCTTCATCACCAGCATTTTGAATACTGCATTTGTTAAGTTGGTTATCTCCTTGGCTGTTAGGGTGGCTATCTCTTCATCACTCAATTCTCCCACTGGCACCTTAATCCACTCCTTCTTTTGGGCCATTTCTCTGTCTTCTCGCCTTGACAGCTTTTTGTGTTTGCCTCTGTGTCTCAGGCAATTCTGTCATACCTGTTACATTGTAAGGGGTGGAGCCTTAGGGATTTGTCAGTGCATAGCAACCTGGTTTAACACGCTGTGGTGTTGTATGTGTGGAAGGAGTCTGAGAGGGAACAACGCCACTTGCCTGTTAAAATTGGCAGTTTCTTCCTCTGCCCCAATCCCCACTAGTTTTCACAGTGAGAAGCAATATGGCTCTGTTTTCCCGGTGCTAGAACTGTGGGCTACACAGTCTGGCCCTGAGATTGCCTCCATAGTTTAAATGTATGACTGCACTTTTCACTGCAGCCTCAGCTCCAGTGCTACTGCTGTTGCTACTCTCCTCCCTGGTTCCACCCCTCCTACGTGTCTGGCTGAGTATTTCTTCTCTTCATCATTTGTTGCACTTCCATGTAGTTCGATTTTCTGAAATTTCTGCATTGTTTTTATTTAGTTTTGAGGTAGAAGTAAATTTCTTCTAGTTGTGAGGCAGATGCAGTGTGTCTACCTACACCTCCATCTTGGCTGGAAGGCCAGTGGAGAGACTTTCAACATTTTTTTTTTCTATAAATCATCAGTCTCCAAAATACTTGACTCCCTATACTATCAGAATATTTTCTGATCTTCCCACAATATATTTATATTTATAAATTATACAGAGTAGTGTCAATGGAGAGAAAGGGAGATAATATTACACCCAGGATAACAGTATGAGCAGTTAGATTGAGGCTAGTGCTATATATTGAGATTAGCAAAATAGCAGAGAACATGGGTTGGCAAAAGGGGAAATTAAAATAGATCTTAGACTTGAGCTAGGGTGTTTCTGGTACATACTAATAGATACATCCAGCTAGCAGGTGATTCTGGAGCTCAGAAGAGAATGCAAACTAAGACCAATAATTGGGAAGAAATAGCTTTCAGTACTAGCTGAAGGCACAAGAATAAACTGGATGGCTTAGAGAAAACAGAGCTTGAAAGAAGCTCCAAGTACAAAGTCAGCAGGGCCACTAATATAACATGAAGATTGAAGAAGAGCCCCTCTTTGAAACAGAACATGGGAGAAATCCTTTTCTTTCTCATGCACTACTGTCCCAAAGTAAGTCCCAGTGCCAAAGCTGCAATCATGCTGCAGCAGGCACCTCAAATTCTAAGGGAGAGGAATCCTTTTCTTTGGTCATAGGAATAGTGGTCTGAAGAGTACTTTTTGCCTCTAGGCAAAAAGGATGAAATATCTTACAAGGCAAGAGATTAGAATGGCATCAATTTTTCAAAAACATACAAAGCAAAGCAGTAATAGAACAGCATTTTCAAGAAACTTAAGAAAGTACAAACAAGGCCCCCGCTGGTGGCTCGGTGAATAAGGTGCTGGCCTGCAAACCCAAAGGTTGCTGGTTCGATTCCCAGCCAGGGCACATAACCAGGTTGCAAGCCAGGTCTCCAGCCAGGTCCACAGCTGGAGGAAGATGAAAGGCAACCATACATACATTGATGTCTCTCTCCCTCTCTGCCTCTCTCCCTTCCCCTCTCTCTGAACAATAATAAATAAAATATTTTAAAATAAATAAATAAATGTTTTCATATTACATGGCAGGATACCTTCTGGATAAACCTCAAAGAACAAATACACACAGTGATTGTAACATATGAAAATGTGAGAATTGAGATTTAAAATATCTGTATTATTTACATTATCAAACAGTAATACAAATAAATGTGTATGAGCTTACCTCACCTATTAAAAGAAAAAGACTTTCACATTGCCTCATAAAGCAGAACCCAACACAATGCTATATATATAAGAAACATGCTTAAAATACAGTCATTCAAAAAGGCTAAAGTTAAAGAAATGGACAAAGAGTTACCAAAGTAAAACATTATAATGGCAGGGATTAAAATCCTGACACCAAAGTAATATTCAAAAGTAATTATATCAGACAAAGTAGAATACTTTGTACGGTTCAAAACTCTGTCCTGACCTGGCTGGTGGCACGATGGTTAAGGCACTGGCCTGCAAACCTAAAAGTCGCTGGTTCAATTCCCCAGCCAGGGCACATAACCAGGTTGCAAACCAGGTCTCCAGACAGGTCCATAGCTGGAGGCAGGTGAAAGGCAACCATACATTGATGTCTCTCTCCCTCTCTGCCTCTCTCCCTTCCCCTATCTCTAAAAATAATAAAATAAAATATTTTAAAAAACAAACAAACAAACAAAAACTCTGTCCATACCCTGGTCAGTGTGGCTCAGTGGATTGAGTGCTTGCCTATGAACTGAAACATCAATGATTTAATTCCCAGTCAGGGCACATGACTAGGTTATGGGCTAGGTCCTCAGTAGGGAATGTGCAAAGGCAAACAATTGATTTACCTCTCACACATCATATTGATCTTTCTCTCCCTCTCATTCACCCTCCTGTCCCCTCTCTAAAAATAAGTAAAATCTTTTTAAAGAAGAAACCTTGTCCACTATAAAGATATAACAATAAAGGCATTTGTGAATACCTATGCACAAACTAACACAGCAAAAGCCTATATTGAAACCAAAACCTATCCCTGGCTGGTGGTACCGTGGATAAGGCACCGGCCTGCAAACCCAAAGGCCGCTGCTTCGATTCCCCAGTCAGGGCACATAATCAGGTTGCAAGCCAGGTCTCCAGCCAGGCCTGTAGCTGGAGGCAAGTGAAAGGCAACTATACATTGATGTCTCTCTCCCTCTCTGCCTCTCTGCTTTCCTCTCTCTCTAAAAATGATAAATAAAATCTTTAAAAAACAAAACAAAACCTATAGGAATGCAAGAAGAAACAGAAACATTCTCTAAGGGGAGATTTTTAACATACCAGATTAAGTATTAAGTGGACAAAAAAAATAATAACATGAGGAAGAACTAAGATTGCGGAAGAGTAAGTGGAGCTACACCAATCTCCCAGGACCAATCTGGAATTACGACCTAATTGGGGAGAAATCATCTGGAATAACCAAGAGAACACCATCTGGGAAGAGCCTTATAAACACAGACAGAAGATGCTGCTTCATCACAACATGACTGGTAGG
The DNA here is from genome assembly GCA_004026585.1 of Noctilio leporinus. NCBI lineage: Eukaryota > Metazoa > Chordata > Mammalia > Chiroptera > Noctilionidae > Noctilio > Noctilio leporinus. Next base: position 50,967 of record PVIW01008354.1, read on the forward strand.
AAGTGCGGAGACCTGAGAGGGCTGGCTGGGGCTCCCAAAGGTGACAGCTGAAGGGACTGGAGCTGTCGGTTTGACCTGAGAAGCATGGGTTCTAAATTCCAAGCTGGGCTTCCCAGCCTATGTCAACACAACTGAGAGTAAAACAGCATCCAGCTATGAAAAGCAACAAGGTACAGGATCCGATATCCTAAGAAGGCTGGAGACAATTATTAAAGTGACCAGGCATGAAAATACATTGGCACCCACTTACCCTGGGCTCCAGCAAAAGGAGGGCAGAGTGGACTAGAGAGATGCTTAAGGAGAGTTTGTAGTGGTGGCTCCGAGGAGAAAAATGAGGGAGAAGCTGACTGGGCCCAGTGCTGACTAATCTCCCGCACTGCAGGCAGACCACTCCAAGCAGCATCTACCTGAGGGGACATCATAGCCCCGCCTACAGAAATCAATCTGCCCTGCCCAGCGGTGCCTACACCTAATAGATGATCACAGATTAACTGGATTAAAACCTGAAGGGCAAAGACAAAGACCCTGGATCACTGGTAGGTTTGAACAGGCTGACTAGGTCCAGACTGGGAAATGATCTGGGGTCACCAGAGGTGGATCCAGGAAGTAAAGAAAGTGCATCTCTACATGACAAGGTTACACCACAAAGATAGGAACTCAAAACAGCCCAATGTACAAAGCAAAAACAAACAAGAAGAGTCACCTAAAATGGGGAGACACAGAAACACCTCCACATGTAGCCCTGGCTGGTGTGGCTCAGTGGATTGAGCATGGGCCTGTGAACCCAAGTGCCACTGATTTGATTCCCAGTCAGGGAATCAACCCAGGTTGCAAGCCAGGTCTTCAGCCAGGTCCCCAGCTGGAGGCAGGTAAAAGGCAACCATACAATGATGTTTCTCTCCCTCTCTACTTCTCTCCCTTCCTCTCTCTCTAAAAATAATGAATAAAATCTTTTAACAAATAAAGCAAATGTTTAAAATAATAATAATGCTGTGAATGAATAGCCACGAACGGAGATAAAATTCGGGGTTGGTAGGGCCTCTATGAGGAAGTGAGATTTAAACTGGGATTTTAGAGACTCTGAAGGATTTAGCCATGTGAAGTTCTGGTAGAGCTGTGGATGAGTTATAGGGGAAGGAAATGGCATGTTCAAAGACTTGAAAGCAAGAAAGGAGAGGTACGACTGAATCAGTAACAAGCTCTAATCAAATGAGATCAAGTACAGAGAGCTTATGGCATGTAATCAAGTTAATATGCAACACGTTATTTGAAAGGAAAATTTTGCTTTCATGTAGGACTCAAAGGAAAGCTACTAACTATAACTCCATTGCCCATAACTACCATTCATCATTTCACTAGGTAAAGTCTAATTTCTTCAGTTGACCTTTCCAATTCAGCTTGAGGCTGTGCAATTATAAAGTGAATGGAGCGCAATGCAAATCTAAAGTGATAAAGACAAATTATTCTTTGAATTCTACAGTTCATCTTTCTCTCTACTTTGAAAGCAGAAAATACAGGGAGCTCATCATTTAATGTGGCTCATAGTGAAATAATATTCAAGGGCAAAACAGAAAAAAAAAAGCAATGTCAGTTATTAACACTAATCTCTGATTATGGAAGGAAGAAACCTGTTTCTTTCCGTTGTTTTCATCACAAGTTCCCTCTGTGTATCTTAACAAACTATTTAAGGCACGCCACAGCAACTGCAAAGGAAGGAAATAGTTCATAAAAAGTATGACAACTAAGACAAACTGCTGGAGAAGAAAACAGCCTTGCAGCAAAGCAAACTTTTGAAAAATGGTAAGGCCTAATAAAATAAAACAGCAGAGATAAACACAATAAATAACCATTAACTAAAACACAGGCTAACTACCAAATCACCAGCAACATAAATATTGCCAGTTACATACCTAAAACTTTCATGCCCAAGGCCAGCAAGAAAACTTAAAAAGGATAAAATATTTTGTAAACTAGCAAAAGAGAAAGAAGAAGAGAGAAAGTGAACTTAACAGGCACTGTATTTACAGGTGCTGTGACCACTCCTCCCAGGACATGCATTCAAGACCATGACCTCACCCAAAAGTGCCAAATTTTATGAAGAGTATCTCCAGCTATGATCAGATTCTGTTTCTGAAACCCCTTCTATGTTAGTATGAATTAAGAGGGTAAACTGAATTCATTTAGGTAACATTGATTAGATGTCTATTAAGGTCAAGGTATGAAGCTGAGTGCTGAGTAAACAACAAATTAGATTCTGTGCCTGTTTTCTGGAAGCTCACAGTCATCTATAATGAAGCTAAGACTCAATACAACAAAGAATGTAACTCTATTATTGATGCCTTTTACTTTCTCCCTAATGTAATGTATTTATTCTTTTGGTTGAAGGGAAGGAGTAAGACAGGGAGGAAATAAAGAAATGGGGAGGGAGAGCATAAGAAAGAAAGAGAGAAGGGGTGGGAGACAAGAAGGAAAATATAACTATGTTTTTCATACAAAAAAATGAAACACCAATTTTTAAAAAAGAAAGAAAGAAACAACCCCAAATAGAAAAGAAAGGTGAAATCTCCAGAAATACTGCTAAATAAAATAGAGGCAATCAAACTGCCAGACATGGAATTCAAAATAATGATGATAGAGAAGTTCAATGAGCTCAGTGAGCTCAAAGAAAACTACAAACAACTCCAGGGGAACTACAAGGAACGCCAGGGAAGCTACAAGGAACTTACTGAAAACTACACCAGCATTAAAAAGAACATAGCCCTGGTTGGATAAGGTGCCAGCCTGCAAACCCAAAGGTCACTGGTTCAATTCCCCAGCCAGGGCACATAACCAGGTTGCAAGCCAGGTCTCCAGCCAGGTCCGTGGCTGGAGGCAGGTGAAAAGCAACCATACATTGATGTCTCTCTCCCTCTCTGCCTCTCTCCCTTCCCCTCTCTCTAAAAATAATAAAATCTTTAAAAAAAAAAAAAAAAAAGAACATAGAAACTATCAATAAGAACCAGGAAGAACTGAAGAATACAATTTCCAAATTGAAAATACAATAGAAGGAATCAAAAGCAGGCTAGATGAAGCAGGGAACTAAATCAGTGAGATGGGAAAAAAAACATAGAAAAAAATCCCAGACAGTGCAACAAAATGAAAAAAGACTGAAAAATAATGAAGATGTTTTACGAGAGCTGCAGGACAACATGAAGCACAATAATATCCATATCATAGGGACACCAGAAGGAGAAGAGGAGCAAGAGATAGAAAAGCTATTTGAAAAGGTAATGACAGAAAACTTCCCTAACTTGATGAGCAAAAACATCACTAAAGTTCAGGAAGCACAAAGGATCCCAAAGAAGATGAAAACAAACAGCCTCACTCCAAGACACATCACAATTAAAATATCAAATTTCAAAGACAAAGAAAGAATCCTAAAAGCATCAAGAGAGAAACAGCTAATAATATAAGGGGGCTCTGATAAGGTTATCAGCTGATTTTTCAACAGAAACACTACAAGCCAGAAGGCAATAGCAAAAAATATATAGTTCAAGCAATGAAATACAAAGGCCTGCAACCAGTTAGAGCCCAGCAAGGCTCTAATTCAAAATGGAAGGTGAAATAAGGAGTTCCCCAGACAAAAGAAGGCTAAAAGAATACATCTCCACCAAACCAGCATTCCAAGACATGCTAAAGGGTCTGCTTTAAAAAGATGAAGATGAAGAAACAGAGAGAGACAGAGAACACAGGTACAAAGGGCGAAAATGTCAATGATTAAGTACCTGTCAATAATAACCTTAAATGTAAATGAATTAAACGCAATCAAAAGACATAGGGTAGCTGAATGGATAAGAAAACATGACCCACATATATGCTATCTACAAGAGACCCACTTCAGAACAAAAGATCAGTGAAGAGGTGGAAAAATATATTTCAATTGAATAGACATGAAAAAAGGCTGGGACAAAATAGATTTTACAATGAAGGCCATAAAAAGAGACAAAGAAGGACATTTCATAATACTTAAGGGAACAATCCATCAAGAAGATATAACCGGAGGCAGAGGCAAAGAAGGGGAGCAGCTTAAACAAGAACCTAGTATAAAGGAACCATGGACATGGACAACAGGTGGGATTGACTTTGGGGGGAATAGGTGGGTGGGGAGGGGGACAGAGGGGAGCAAAAAGGGGATGGATGTAATACAACAACAATAAAGTTAAAAAAAGAAGAAGAAGAAGATATAACCCTTGTAAATATATATGCACCTAACATAGGAGCACCCAAATATACAAGGGAAATGTTGGAGGACTTCAAGAAGGATATTGACAGCAACACACTAATAGCAGGGGATTTTAACACCCCATTATCAACAATAGACAGATATTACAAGCCCAAAAAAAACCTTAAGGATATTATGGCACTGAACAACACTCTAGATGAAATGGACTAAACTGATATATACAGAACCTTTCATCCCAAAGAAGAAAAATACACATGGAACATTCTCAAAGATAGACCACATGGTAGGACACAAGACAAGCCTCCACAAATTCAAGAAAATTAAAATCATACCAAGCATCTTCTCAGATCACAAGGGCTGGAAATTAGAAACCAACCTCAAGGAAAAAGCCCCAAAATATTATAATTCATGGAGACTGAATAACATGCTATTAAATAATGAATGGGTTAACAGTGAGATCAACGAAAAAATCAAAAAGTGTCTGGAAATAAATGAAAATGAATGCAGTACACAAAAGCCCAAAACCTATGGGACACAGCAAAGGCAGTCCTGAGAAGAAAGTTCACAGCAATAAATCCTTACCTAAAAAGGTCAGAAGAAGCTCGCATAAACAACCTAACCACAAAGCTACAATAACTAGAGAAACAACAAAGCCCAGAGCAAGCAGAAGGAGGAAGGAAATAATCAAGATCAAAGCAGAATTGAATGACATAGAGAATAAAAGAACAATTCAGAGGATCAATAAACCAAGGAGTTGGTTCTTTGAAAAGATAAACAAAACTGACAAGTCTTTAACCAGATTCACCAAGAAAGAAAAAGAGAAAAGACCAAATAACTAAAATCAGAAATTAAAGAGGAGAAATCACAACCAATACCAAGGAAATACAACAAAGGATTGTAAGAAATTACTACCAACAACTATATGACAAGAAATTTGACAACCTGGGTGAAATGGACAAATTTCTGAAAACAATCTTCCAAAACTGAATCAAGAAGAAGCAGAGCCCTGGCTGGTAGCACAGTGGATAAGGCGCCAGCCTGCGAACCCAAAGGTTGCTGGTTCAATTCCCCCTAGCCAGGGCACATAACCAGGTTGCAAGCCAGGTCTCCAGCCAGATCCGTGGCTGGAAGCAGGTTAAAGGCAACCACACATTGATGTTTCGCTCCCTCTCTGCCTGTCTCCCTTCCTCTCTCTCTCTGGAAATAAATAAAATCTTAAAAACAAACAAACAAAAAAGAAGAAGCAGAAAGCTTGAATAGACTGATAAGAACTAATGAAATTGAAGCAGTAATCAAAAAACTACCAGCACATAAGAGCCTTGGACCAGATGGCTACACAGGAGAATTTTACCAAACATTTAGGGAAGAACTAACTCCTATCCTTCTCAACCCATTCAAAACCTACAAGAAGAGGGAAGACTCCCAAACTCTTTCTATGAGGCCAGTATTATTCTAATCCCATAATCAGGTCAAGACACAACAAAGAAAGAAAACTACAAGCCAATATCTCTGATGAACAGAGATGCTAAAGTCCTCAACAAAATATTGGCAAACCAGATCTAGCAATTCATTAAAAAGATCACACACCATGATCAAGTGGGATTCATCCCAGGGATGCAAGGATGGTACAATATTCACAAATCAATAAACATAATACACCGCATAAAAAAATGAAAGGCAAAAACCATATGATCATATCAATAGATACTAAAAAAGCACTTGATAAAGTACAGCATCTATTTATGATAAAAACGCTCAGCAAAGTGGGAATAAAGGGAGCATACCTCAACATAATAAAGGCCATTGTATGAGAAACCTGCAGCCAACATCATACCCAATGGGCAAAAACTAAAAGCTTTCCCCCTAAGATCAGGAACAAGATAAGGCTGTCTACTTTCTCCACTTCTATTCAACATCATTTTGGAAGTTCTAGCCATAGCGATCATATAAGAAAAAAAAACCAAAGGCATTCAAATTGGAAAGGTGGAAGTAAAACTGTCATTATTTACAGATGACATGATAGTGTACATACAAAAGCCTATAGACACCACCACCAAAAAAAAAAAAAAACACAAAAACTACCTGACCTAGTAGGCAAATTTAGCAAAATACCTGGATATAAAATCAATATCCATAAATTGAAGGCATTTTTGTATATAACAATGAAATATCAGAGATAGAAACTAGAAAACAAATCCCATTCACTGTAGCAACAAGAAAAATAAAGTACTTAGGAATAAATTTAACAAAAAGAGGTAAAACCTGTACTCAGACAACTATAGAACATGGAAGAAATTAAGGAAAACACAATAAATGGAAGCATATACTTTGTTCATGGATGGCAAGAATTAATATCATTTAAAATGTCCCTACAGCCTGGCTGGTGGCACAGTGGATAAGGCACCAGCCTGCGAATCCTAAGGTTGCTGGTTCAATTCCCAGCCAGGGCACATAACCAGGTTGCAAGCCAGGTCTCCAGCCAGGTCCTTAGCTGGAGGCAGGTGAAAGGCAACCACACATTGATGCATCTCTCCCTCTCTAACTCTCTCCTTTCCCCTCTCTAAAAATAATAAATAAAATATTGTTTTAAAAATAAATAAAATAAAATAAAATGTCCCTATGACCCAAAGCAAGTTATAGATTCAATGTAATCCCTGTGAAAATACCAATGACATATTTCACAAGTCTAGAAAAAATACTTCAAAAATGTATATGGAGCCAAAACAACCATGAATAGTCAAAACAATCTTGAGAAAGAAGAACAAAGTAGGATGAATCACAATACCGTATATCAAACTATACTACAACACCACTGCATTCAAAACAGTTTGGAACTGGCGTAAGAATATATATAAACAGGGTGCATGCGATAAAGTGGCAAAATTTTAGAAAAATAAACAACATATCACAAAAGTGTTATATTTTGAAATAAATTTATTCTTATATGTAAATACACAAATATAGTCATTACATTTTTAATTGTTAAAAAAGTCTCCATTTGCTACAATAATAGACTCGATTCAACTTTGGACTCTTGAGCATGCTTTCATTAAGTTTTTTTTATCTGTAGACATCATCATGTTTTCAATCTTAGCTTTAACAGCCTCTTTTTTGGAATGAGGTTGTTTATTAACTTCTCTCTCACAATTGCTGCATACACAATAGTCTAAAGGATTTGCATCTGGTGAACTAGGCAGCCAGATTTCCTTTGACCAGAATTCAGGAACATTGACAGAGAAATTCTTGCACCTTTTTGGCGTTATGTGCTGGTGCACCATCTTGTTGGAAGATAAAATGATGTCCATTTGCGACTTGCTTCATCCATGGTACAACTACTTCTCTCAAAATACCAAGGTAAACATCAGCAGTCACCTTCAAGCCTTGCGGGGAAAAATGCAAAGTCATGATATCTCCTTGATTGCTGACAACACCTAACACCATCACTGTAGCAGGAAATTTCATTTTCACAACAACTGAGACTTTCATTAAGATTCTCACAGAGCCACTTGTTTCTTCAGTTGATTATTTGGTCCTGCTGAAAATTCTTTTCATCAGAGAAGAAAATCAGAGGGGTTTTTTCTTTGGGATTTTTCAATGTTGTTAGCAGTTTCCTTGTTTTTTCAAAGTGCCTTTCCTTTGTCTGCTGTGTCATAAACTGGCCTCTTCTAAGAACACGTGATCTATATCTGATATCTTCAGCAATACTTGCAAACCGTTGCATCTGACATGTGCAGTTCTCTTGCTACGGAGCACATTGACTTTCCTGGATTTTGTGTACAATATCTGAACTTGCATGATCTTTGTGTACCTTGTGCGTTTTCCTTGTTGGTGTGGTGACATCAGGATCAGCATCATACACCTTCTTCACGTTGTCAACTGTACATAAAGAGATGTTATTGAAGTCCAAAATTTCCTTAACATTTGGCCCTGCACACAATCCAGAAACTATGGTTGCTCTAACATTGTATTCAACATGATGGCTGCTCTCAGAAGTTAATACTTTATATTAACAATTATGCTAAATTATAACCGTAGAAACAATTTTTCAAAATTAATAAGAAGCATGTGAAATAGAGATGCAAAGTTAGTGCCAATTTATCACATGCACTCTGTATATCAATGGAACAGAATAGAGAGTCCAAGAATAAACCCAAGACTCTATGGGCAAGTAATATTCAACAAAGGGGGAAGGAGCATAAAATGAAGTGAAAATAACCTCTTTAACAAGTGGTGTTGGGGGAACTTGACAGGGACATGCAAAAAAATAAATAAATAAAGCTAGGGGGAATGGGTGGGTGGGGAGGGGGACAGAGGGGAGCAAAAAGGGGATGAATGTAATACAACAACAATAAATTTTAATATATATATATATAAAAGAAAAAAATAAAACTAGACCGCCAACTTACACCATACACCAGAATAAACTCAAGATGGATAAAGAACTTAAACATAAGTAGTGCCACCATAAAGGTCCTAGAGGAAAACACAGGCAGTAAAATTGCAGATATCCCATGGAGCAATATTTTCAGCGATATTTCTCCTAAGGCAAGGAAAATAAAGGGACAAATAAACATACACACACACACACACACACACACACACAAGCAAACTAAGCAAACACGCAGAACAGGAACAGAATCATAGGTATGGGGATCATTTGGAGGGTTATCACCTGGGAGGGAGAAGGGGGAGAAAGGAAGAAGTAGTGAAAAGATCAAGAAGCATAATTGGTAGGAACAAAATAGACAGGGCGGGTGTTAAGAATAATATAGGAACAGGTGAAGCCAAAGAACTTACATGCACTACCCATGGACATGAACTAAGGGAGGGGATTGCTGGAGGGAAGGTGGATACTATGTAGAGGGGGGAAAAGGGAAAATATTGGGACAACTGTAACAGCATGATCGATAAAATATCTTTTAAAATATTTTTAAAATGTAATGACTAAAATTAAAGAGTCACTGAAGCCAAATGCAGCCTCCCACAATAATGCCACCTGGTACATAGATACAGATGTGTTCCTAGAACACTTACATAATGGGTGAAGCCTGTACTACAAGGCGCCTGCCCCCGAGAAGATAATTAGGGGGGTCCCTATATGTATGTATACACACACACACACACACTCACACACACATATATAATTACTGGGTTGTGCACCTGAAATTAATACAGGGGTGGGCAAAAGTAGGTTTAGACATTTGTATGGAAAATAATACAATACTTAATAAATAATACAAGAATAAACTGTTTCATATGCTCACACTGTAAACCTACTTTTTTTTACACCTGTACTAACTATACTGTATATCAACTGTACTTGAAAAATAAAAATTACTTAAATGTTAAAATTGAAAAAAATGTTAGAATTAGGTGTGGAATTTGAAAAATCCCTAGGAATTAAACCACTGTATCTGATTCATTTATTTTTTGATGTATGCATAATAGTGAACTTGATTAAAGTCTATATTTAAGAAAATAAAAATGGGATGGATGTAATAAAACAACAATAAAATAAAATTTATAAATAAATAAAATGTAAAAATAAAAAAATTTAAAATAGTATAATACAACAATAAAATTAAATTTAAAAAATAACTAAAATAATAAAACACTACACCCAGATCATACAGAATATACTTTTTCTCAAATACCTATGGAACATTCACAAAAACTGAAAATGTACTAGTGCACAAAAACAAACCAACCTGCCCTGGCTGGTGGCACAGTGGATAAAGCACTAGCATGCGAACCCAAAGGTTGCAGGTTCAATTCCCCAGTCAGGGCACATAACCAAGTTGCAAGCCAGGTCTCCGGCCAGGTCTGTAGCTGGAGGCAGGTGAAAGGCAACCATACATTGATGTTTCTCTCCCTCTCTGCCTCTCTCCCTTCCTCTCTCTCTGGAAATAATAAATAAAATCTTAAAAAAAGAAAAACAATCTCAGGAGTTTCCTAAAAATAAAAATATTACAAACAACACTTATCATAATCAATAAAGAAATTTAAGAATTAAAAATTGATAAACTTATCATAAATTCATATGAAAATAAAACGCTAGAATAGCCAAAGAAATTTTGAAAAAGAAGTGACAATATATTTATTACCTAATTTCAAGCCTTATAAAGTTACAGTTCTCAAGAAAGAGCAGTATTTTTTTAAATTTTATTGTTGTTGTATTACATCCATCCCTTTTTTGCTCCCCTCTGTCCCCCTCCCCACCCACCCAAGAGCAGTATTTTTGTAAAGACATATACATATACACATATATGAGACAAAACAGAGTTTAGAAATAGACACACGCATATATAACCAATTGATGTTTGAGAAAGGTATCAAGGATATTCAGTGGGAAAAGAATACTCATCTCAACAAATGGCTCTGGAACAATTAGACAGTCATAGCCCAAAACATTTTATTGTTCTGGAAAGATATTTACTGAACTGTTAAGTCTAAGTTCTCCAAAAGATAAGGTTATGAGAAATTTTCAAATGAAAATTTTTATACTTCTCATCATTTAGTCAAAGTGGTGTCTATCAGGTCACTCCATTATAAAATTTCCAATTTTCTGTATGTAATAAATTAATGAGTAATCTGCAGGGATACACCTTAAGACTACATAAATACATAAGAACCTATGTACACCTATGTTCATAGCAGCACTATTTACAATAGCCAAGTGCTGGAAACAGCCTAAGTGCCCATCAGTGGATGATTGGATCAAAAAACTTTGGTACATTTACACAATGGAATACTATACAGCAGAAAGAAAGAAGGAACTCCTACCCTTTGCAACAACATGGATGGAACTGGAGAGTATTATGC
>PVIW01008355.1:0-62045 GCA_004026585.1 Noctilio leporinus
GGAGGGGGGAGGGGGGAGGCAGAGGCAAAGAAGGGGAGCAGCTTAGATAAGAACCTAGTATAAAGGAACCATGGACATGGACAACAGGTGGGATTGACTTTGGGGGGAAAGGGTGGGTGGGGAGAGGGACAGAGGGGAGAAAAAAAGGGATGGATGTAATACAACAACAATAAAATTAAAAGAAAAAAAAAATGTTAATCCATGGCCCTGGTTGGTGTGGCTCAGTGGATTAAGCACCAGCCTACAAACCCAAAGGTTGATCATTCAATTCCCATCCAGGGCACGTAACCCGGTTGCAAGCCAAGTGTCCAGCCAGGTCTGTAGCTGGAGGCAGGAGAAAGGCAACCATACGTGGATGTTTCTCTCCCTTTCTTTCTCCCTCCCTCCCCTTCTCTCTAAAAATATGAATAAAATCTTTAAAAATAAAATAAAAATGTTAATCCAGATTTGTATTCCTTGGAAAAATTCCACTTGGTTAAGCTGTGTAATTCTTTTATGCACTTTTTATATTTTTATTCAATTTATTGGGGTGACATTGGTTGATAAAATTATATAGGTTACAAGCATACAGTTCTATAACACATCATCTGTATGTTGTGTTATATGTTCACTACCCCAAGTCAAGTCTCCTTCCATCACCATTTTTCCCGCCTCTATGTTCTTCTACCTCTCCTCACCCCTTCATTCTCTGGCAATCACCATACTGTTCTATATCTATGAGTTTTCTCTATTGTTGTTTTTTGCTTAACCCCTTCACCTTTTTCACCCAGCCCCTCAACATCCATCTCCTCTGAAAGCTGCCAGTCTTTTCTCTATACCTGTGAGTCTGTTTCTATTTTTTTGTTAGTCCATTTTATTCATTAAGTTCTACATACAAGTAAAATTATATAGTATTTGTCCTTCTCTGATTCACTTATTTCACTTATCATAATACTCTCCAGGTCCATCCATGCTCTTCAACTCAACTTGCTAGTAGTTTGATGAGAATTTTTGCATCTGTGTTCATCTTATGTTTACTTTATATGTTTTCAACTCTATACTAGATGAAAAACTTCAAGAGCAAAATCTCTGTGTCAATATCTTTGTGTTCTTATTGCCTAACTTTGCTCCTGGCACAAAATAAATACCTAAATATCAACCTGGAGAATAGTGCAGGAATAGGGAAATGCCCTTCATTGTTATAAAAATAGAATATATATTACTTAGGCTTAAAGGAAATACTATGTATTCCTGATGCTTGAACTCAACCACAAGGCTGTTTTTACTCATCATATCCTTAAGTTTGAACAAGATTTATGTCCTCCCAACAAGGCGTGTGTGTGTGTGTGTGTGTGTGTGTGTGTGTGTGTGTGTGTGTACAGTTACCTGCAGCTCGTCAAGAAATTCACAGATTAGTATAATGTGATTTATTTTGTGATCTGGTAGATGTAGTCTACATTTTAAATAGATAGCTTGAGCCCTGGTGGGACAGTGGATAAATCAATCCCTACTATAGGTGTTACCACTGAATTCTTCAATGACTTTGATTTCAGGCAGATTTACAGAATCTCTACCCCAGGGGACATATCATATTAACATTTAGTTTTTATGTTTATCAAAATGACATGTGCTTATAAAAAAATTTTAAGAGCTTAAAGAGTTAACAAGGCTTGCCCAGAAAAAAATTAGTTACCTGTTCTTTTATTTTATATTCTTCATATGCAATACTTTCTCCCTCTTCAGCTAATTCTAAATAACATTTTAATATTGCTATTTCTTGATTTTTCAAAATGATACATTATTTTCACTTCTTGCTATGGAAAGTAAGGGTTTTATAGTTTTTCACTGCTCATGTACATGAGGACAGCACATGTACACTTGCTGTCCTTCCAATTCTACCAATATTTGATGAGTACATGAGTATGACCAAGTAAAGTTATTCACATAAGCCATGTATTATACTATGAGTACCATTTTCCATGTACAAATTTCTAAAAGTTTCTAGAAGTTAAACAACTCTTTAAAATTTTTTTTTGTTTCATTTGTGCACTAGAAAAAGCTTGAGGACTTAAGAGAGATCATGGCCAAGTCCATTAGTACTTCATTACACTCAACCTTTGCCAATGTTTCCTTCATTTTCCCACTTCTCTTACTTAGGCACCTCTGATTTTTATCATAAAGAATAGGCAAGTGCTGCTCCATAATGACTACTAAATCTGTGGTGTAATCACTGTCCTCTGACTTTTTACTACTAGTAATTTTACAAAGTTGGTCCATTTGGGGCAAACAGTATTATTTGTGAACTTGTAAGATGGCATGTTAGATCAGAAACAGGCACAGAATAGAGATTCATGATATCTGGTCTGTATAATGTCCTACATGTGTGTCTGTGACTTAAGTTTTATATATTTTATAACTCAAAAAAGAGATAAACATTTAGATGATGATATTATAGTTACCATTTATTGGTTGCTTACCATATGCCAAGTACTACAATAAGCAGTGTGTATGTGTGTGTGTTTGTATGTTTATATGTATATAAAAAGTATATACATACATACATATATGTGTGTGTGTGTGTAGTTTTATTGAGTTCTTACAACAAACTTATTAAGTTAGTACTATCATTATCCCCATATTACAAGTTGAGAACCTGGGGCATTGAAAGATTAAGTACATTACAATGTGTCATATATCAAGGAAGCTTATGCTCAGGTCTTTTTCACTATGAAATTTATACACTTAATCACTGGAACATATTGCTTGATTTATTTTAAGGACTGCCTGAGCCCAGGATACTCATGATAATTGCAAGCCTTAAATAAATCTGTAAAATGCAAATTTGATCAGGCTGTGGTTGAGGATTGGCATGTGCTATCTCCTCATGGGTTATTTTGATGGACTCCCACCCAACAAAGTCAGTGCATATTAGAGCTGGCATGCTAGAAAACCTCCAGGACTTCCAAAATTTCTTTAGATTTTCATATAATTTTGGAAGGATCACCTTATACAGTTTTTATGTGCCCCAGGCATGAAATAGCTCTGGTCACCAGCCCAGGCATCAAGATAAGATAAACAAAGGACTGTATGTTGCTTTGTCCCTGACTAATAATGTAAGGGCAACACCACCAATCCAGTATCTCTGCCCATTGTCAGGGCTTTATCCTATACTGGGATACAGATAACATCACCAAAGTTATGTAGAAAATCTAGTCTTAAGTTGTCTCCTAACACCCAGGAAGGTGAAGAATGGACCCCAGCCTAATTTGACCTCTTTCAGGCTTTGAATCAATCCTTAAGGCAAACCCTCACCTGGCATTTCTTTGGTTCTCTGGCTCCTGACTACAGACCCATGTTTGTTTGTTTATTTGTCTTTTTTTTTTTTTCCAAGAGAAAATGCACTCTGGTTTTATACCATTGAGACCTCTATTATGAGAGGTCTCTATTGCCACCTTCTGGAATATGGCAGTCCTCCGTCAGCTAGATAATTAGTTGAACATCACTAGCAGCGGGAGGACAAAATCCATTCTCGTAGCAGAACAGGCTATTCACATAGGGTATGGACCAGTAAGTAGCCCATTCACTTCTTACACTGAAAGGCTGCTGCTTACAATGCAATTGGACCTGAGACATGTAGCTGGGTGGGGTGTCTATTCCTCTGTCATATTGGGAGGGCTGATGAGGAAAATGCTTGGTGGAGAGAAAACAAAGAAAACAGTCCAGATAGTGGATGAGTAAGGCGTACATCATCTCCAGAGAGTGGAGTAATGCTATGGCTCTAAAAGAAAGGCATATTAGACAAGGAGGTGAGAATGAGGGAACAGAAGCTGAGGGAAAATACTGAACAATGAATATTGCTTTATGCTCATTGTTAGACCCTAGAGTGACCTCTGGGTAGGTCTGAGTAATGGTGGGCCGGTCACAGAGCTGGGGTTCTCTGATGTTTCTGTCTTTCTTGTTTTGCTCTGGTTGATTCTGTCTTCAGCCACCAGGGTCTGGATGGCCTTCAGTTCCTTTCTTCTAGGCTTAAGAGTCTTTAGGAAGACCAAACAAAACATTCATGTGCAAGGTTCATAATATAAATCAAGTAGAGAAAAATGCATTTTGGTGTGATCATTGTGTCAACTCTTATTACTTCAGTTCAGCATGGCAACATATATAAGTCTCCTTTAAGGAACTAGAAAAGGGATACATGAAATAACATTTCTAAGAGGCATGGCCACTTGTTTCTATTAATAATTACTACTTGCAAAGCCTGGAAGTGCTTAAGATGTTCATATTTTTTTAACAATTGACGGGCTCCTTTATTTATACATATAAGAACAAAAGCCAAGTAGGGAGAGGAAATCATCTGTTGCCACAGAAACATGAAAGTCACATTTTTGGCACTGTTCCCTGCTTGATGTCATCTTGGGGAATGTGGTAAAGGCCATGATTTTCCAGAGGGAGCAGATATATGTATATATACATATATATATTTCATAGCAGGCTGTTTGTGGGCACTTACTGCCTCCTCAGAAGTCAGGCCTAAATGAAGCTGGGTCTTTTTTCTGCCTGGTTTGGCAGTGCCAGGTCAAGCCCGCTTTGAAGCAGGAGTCTAAAAATTTTACTGGTCACTTTTCCCAGCCACTCCCTGCACCCTCGTATACCTTCTGAATCTTCTCTTTAGGAGCCTCTCAGCTGCTTGGTCTTTTCACAAGCTGCTGGGAAGGTTGGTTTCCCCTGCTGTGTGCAAGCAGCACTAACGGCGGACAGGGGTGTACGTATGTGTAAGGGCCCTCCCTGAGCTGACTCCTGAGGTAGACCACAGCACACTGTGGGTTGGGGCTTGGACTCAGATGTTCTCATTCCTTCTTACTTCCTAAGTGGGCCCAAAGCTTAATGGGCTACCGACTCTACTGCCATTTGGTGGTAGTCCTGTACTTAGCTCTTTCTCCATATATATATATATATATATATATATATATATATAGAGAGAGAGAGAGAGAGAGAGAGAGAGAGAGAGAGAGAGAGAGAGAGAATTGCCCAGAGACCCTTTAAAATCTGCTGGTCATGGTCATGGTCCAGAGGAGTTTGCTTGGGTCCATATAGCATAAAAGAAAGAGATCTTTGTATCATGGAATTGGCTAGAACTTTACTGAGGGCCACATAGAGTTGTGCCTGGGTTCTCACTATTTCCCCCACCCCCTTAGCACATAGGCAGACACTTGAACTTCAGGATCATTCCCACCTCCATGCTTTTACTCTCACTTTACTGAACACCTGTTTCACCATGCACCTTGCACAAAACTGGCTCACTGTCATTACTGAATCACTATTGCACCCTCATCCAGTTCAGGCCTCTTTCCTTAGTTTTTAATTCTCTCTATCACTTGACTCCAACTTTTATCTCCTGCTCATTCTTTACTGTATTTATAACCATTTACTAATTTCAGAGATCAGTAGCCTTTTTATGCACCAATAATGAACTATCAGAAAGAGAACCTAAGAAAACAATTCCATTTATTATTGAAAAAAAAAAAAAAGGGTAACTAGTAGTAAATTTAACCAAAGGAGTAGAAGACCTTTACTCAGAAAGTTATAAGATACTGAAGAAAGAAACTGAAGAAGATATAAACAAATGGAAGCATATAAAATGTCCATACTCTGCAAAGCCATCTATAGATTCAACACATTTACTATTAAAATACCAATGGCATACCTCACAGATCTAGAACAAATATTCTAAAAATTTATATGGTACCACAAAAGACACTGAGTAGCCTCTACAATCTTGAGAAAGAACAATGTTGGAGGAATTACACTACCTGATATCAAACTATACTACAAGGCCACAGTCAAAATAGGCTGGTCTGGCACAAAAACAGGCATATAAATCAATCAACCAGAATAGAGAGCACAGGAATAAACTTATGCCTTTACAGTGGTCAGTATTTGACAAGTATTTGGCAAGAGCATACCAAGGTATAAAGACAGTCTCTTCAATAAATGGTGTTCAGAAAATTGGACAGGTACGTGCAAAAAAAATAAATAAATAAAACTACACCACCAACTTATACCATACATAAGAATAAACCCAAAATATATAAAACACTTAAATGTAAGTCATGAAACCATAAAACCCCTAGAAGAAAACAGACTGTAAAGTTTCAGATATCTCTTGTAGCAATAATTTTGTTTTATGTCTCCCAGGATAAGGAAAACAAAAGGAAAAATAAAGAAATGATCTACATCAAACAAAAAGTCTTGCACAGCAAAAGAAACCATCAACAAAATAATAAGTGAAACCACTGAGTGGGAGAACAAATTTGCCAATGACACCTAAGACAATGGTTTAATCTCCAAAATATATAAAGAACTTACACAACTCAACACTAGAAAGACAAACAACCCAGTTCAATAATGGACAAAAGAACTAAATAGCCAAGTCTCCAAAAATGACACACAGATGGCCAATAGACATATGAAAAATGTTCAATGTCTCTAATCATTAGAGAAATGCAAATTAAAGCCACAAGGAGATATCACCTCATACCTGTCAGACTGTCTACCATCAGTAGATCAAGAAACAACAGGAGCTGGTGAGGATGTGGAGAAAAGGGAACCCTAGTGCACTGTTGGTGGAAATGAAAACTGGTGCAGCCACTGTGGAAAACAGCATGGAGATTCCTCAAAAAATTAAAAATGGAACTGCCTATGACCCAATGATCTCACTTCTGGGAATATATCCTAAGAATCTCAAAACACTAATTCAAAACAATGTTTACACTTCTATGTTCACTGCAGCGTTATTTACAATAGCCAAGATTCAGAAGCCACCCTAGGGCCCATCAGTAGATGAGTGGATATAAAAGCTGTGATACATTTGCACAATGAAATACTACCCAGCCATAATAAAGAAGGAAATCTTACCCTTTGCCACAGCATGGATAGAGCTGGACATTATGCTATGTGAAATAGGCCAGTTGGTGAAAGAAAAATACCATATGAATTTAGTGATATGTGGAATCCAGTGAACAAAATATACTGATACACAAAATAGAAACAGAGGTATGAATACATGTAACAGAATGACAGCTGTCAGAGTGAAAGAGGGTTGGGGGACTGGATGTAAGAAGTTGAAGGGATTAAGCAAAAAAAACCCATAAATTTAACACATAGATGCAGATAATGGTATTATGATAGCAGAGGGAAGTTGAGTTGTTGAGTTGTACACTTGAAACAGATATGGTTTTATTAACCAATGTCACCCCAATAAATTCAATAAAAATAATAATTGCCAATATTATAGTTGTGTCCCCTTTTATTATTTTTTAAATGTGGATTAAAAAAAATACTGTATTCATTATTTTTAGAGAGAAGGGCAGGGAGGGAGGAAGAAAGAGAGAGAAACATCAATGTATGGTTGCCTTTCACCTGCTTCCAGCTACGGACCTGGCTAGAGACCTGGCTTGCAACCTGTGTGTCCCCTTCTATTTGTGAGATGTTGATGTGTAAAGGTCATTGACCTTGGGAGTCAGCACATGTAGGTTTGTCTTTTAGCTCTGGCTGAGTCATTATGTGATCTTGAATATGATGACTCTTACTTTCTCTGGTCCTCTAGATTTCTCATCTATAAAATGAGGGGCTTCATTTTCTTCCAGTTGGTTTCATTATTTTTGAAGGTGGAGCAAATCATTGAAAGATGAAATCAGTTTAGCTTTTCTGAGAAAGCAGGTTGAGTAAGAACTGAGGCTCAGGCCACCTCAGAGGCATCCCTTGAGCCACTTTGAGAA
Source organism: Noctilio leporinus (assembly GCA_004026585.1). NCBI lineage: Eukaryota > Metazoa > Chordata > Mammalia > Chiroptera > Noctilionidae > Noctilio > Noctilio leporinus. The sequence goes on from PVIW01008355.1 coordinate 7,755, forward strand.
CTCTAGGCCACCAAGAAATGAGCTCCCAAAACCTTTCCAATTCTGATGTTCTGTAATTGAAGGGTTCCCTTAGCATCAGTATAAAGTCCAGATGTCAGCAAACTTTTTTTCTGTAAAGGCTTAGAAAGTATGTTAGGCTTTGTAAGCCACTATGGTCTGTCATTTCATCTTCTTCTTCTTCATACCTTCCTCCTTCTCATCCACCACCTCTCCCTCTTCTCCTTTTACTCCTACTTCTTCTTTCCCACTTAAAATGTAAAAAGGTATTCTTAGCTCATGGACAGTACAAACACAGGCTATGAACAAAATCCAAGTTATGGGCCATCGGTTGCTGACCCCTGGAAAATCTATGGTGTGTCTCTAGCACTGAGCCCCTGCACATGTAACCAAGTGTGTACGTTATCCTCCATCCCCAATAAGACCTGGGTACAGCCTGCAATTTCCAGGCTGCTCTTGGCTGGGCCTGAGGAGGTCGGGGGAAGGTGCAGGTCACAGGTGGTACCTGAAGCTCAGGCCCATCTGGGGCCCTGCTTAAAGCAAACCAGCTCCGCCTTGGCTCACAGTCCCCCCTGCCTGAGCTGAGCAATTTCATGCACACACAGCCTCAGGGAAGGCATAGCTGGTAACGGTGGCCCAAGCTGGCTCGAGGCCAAGAAGAGTGACTATTTGTTGCAGACACAGCTGGGACAGGGTCGGGGCAAAGGGGATCATCCAAACATCAGAGTCCAGGCAGAGAGGAGGAAAGGCCTAATTGGGATCAGATGTCTCTGCAGAGCAATAACACTGCCACCTGGTTATGAGCATCTTAGCTTTGCAGAAGCCAAAGGGCTTTTCCAGACAGCGTGTACTTCATCTCCACTGCACCCTTGGGATGGAGAAAAGAAGGGGGGTGTCTTAGTTGTGGTAATAAAGAAAGAGCTCTGGCTTAGGAGGCAGGAGCTTGGTCACTTGCGAGGTAACCTAGGATAAGTCTCTTCCTCACTCTGGGCCTATTTTCCTAATTGGTGGAGTGGTGGGATCAAACCAGACCGATGGTCCTCAAAGTGAGATCCCTGGACCAGCAGCAGCAGTATCACCTGAGAACTTGTTAGAAATGCCAATCCTTAGGTTTTGTTTCAGATACAGTGCATCAGATACTTTGGGGGCGGAGCTCAGAAATGTGTGTTTTATCTAGTGCTTCAGGCAAGAAGAACCAAGGCCTTTCCAGCTTTGATCCTTTGATTGTTTGAGATAATGGATATAAAAATACATTTTAAATTGCATCCACACATTTCAGGAATAATGATAGTGACAATAATAATGATAATGATCATGCTCCTATTAGCTCCAAGCCATACTTCAACAGACAGGTCCATCCCCTAAATCAGGACCCTGTTACCCTACTCCTCATCCCTTAAGGAGTTTTTCTTAAGATCTGTAAGAGAGATAGATGCTTTCAAGAGTTCATATGCTGTGTGGGTAAGTTAGGTAAGGCAAGCTGTTCCAGATGGTTGACAAGAGAAAAAATCACAAGATGTCTAGTTTTGAAAAACTAGAAAATAATGGCACAGTCAGTGTTGGACTGGTGTGAAGGGAAGCTCACTGTGAACAGGGCAATTATGGCATTGGAGGGAGCTCCTAGTATTATTATCGTGAGGTCTTGAAGGATGGAGAGGACTTAACATTTCCAGGGAAGTGGGAGAGCATTATGAGGGATGAATGTGAAGGAAAGGCACAAAGAGAAAAACAGCATGTCACTTCAGCTTGTTATAGCATTAAAATGGGAAGGATCTTTACATTTTCCCAGGGTTCAGGGTGATTCATCAGCTGCTGATTGTAACACCAGTCATTTCTTCCCCATTCTGAAAAGTATATTTAAAAAATTAATATGAATGGTATTATATAGAGGACCTAGACTCTGTTCTAGACTATATAAATTACACTTTATTTTTTACCAGATATTCATTTTATTGAAAGATGTATTAAAATGTATATATGCAAATAATCTCCATCATGTCATTTTCAACCAACCATAATTCCTTCAATTAGGTAGCTGAAATAATGACACAATTTACTTTCCCACCTTATTTTGGTTCTTTGTAACATAGTATGACAAAATATTCAGCTCTCATATGTAAATGTGTGTAAAAATTCTTCACTACTGTAGTTCTTAAAAGAGGTTTGAATACACAAAGTTATTACCTATTTTAACAAAATAGACAAACCCAGAAGGAGATTGGCAAGCATTTTGTATCCAGTGACAGTTTTAATGCTTTTGCTGCTGGTCCCTGTCCACTTTAAGAGGTAGTGAAATTGTAAGCATTCTAGAGAGGTTTTGTCTGTTTTGTTGTTGTTGTTGTTTGTAGCAACTGATTTGTGGAAATCTATAGCTACACCTCATATACTACACTATTTTTACATAATTTTAAATACAGTTTCCAAGTGATCTAAACACTCCAGAGGTTCAAGTTGAATAAAAGACTTATATAAGGTCACCCACAAAGTTAAGGTGACTGGAACCCAGTTCTTTGACTTGTAGTCCAGTGTGTTTTCCTTGTAATCTGTATTTGCCCTGAGGCTTCTAAAATACCCTGGCTGGTGTGGCTCAGTGGATTGAGTGCCAGCCTATGAACCAAAGGGTCACTGGTTCAATTCCCAATCAGGGCACATGCCTGGGTTGTAGGCCAGGTTCCTAGTTGGAGCCTTGTGAGAGGCAAGCACACATTGATGTTTCTCTCCCTGTTATTCCCTCCCTTCCCCTCTCTTTAAAAATAAATAAAATCTTTAAAAAGATAAAAGGGAGCAGTTTGAGCAAAAGAGTTTAAGAGGCATATGTTTGAGGTACATGCGGGAGACTAGGGCAAAACTAAAGAGAACTTAAAATACCATGCTAAAGTATTTGAATTTTCTCCTGTAAGTAATGGAATACTGCTGAAGGTTCTGGAGCTGTGGTGTGGCGTTACCTGAAATTTAAGAAGGTTACTCAACTGGTTTAGTGCAGAAGTACCTGGTGGATAGGAGTGAGAAAGTACTTTGAGGAAGCAAAGCAACTAAGAAGTAGCCCTAAATGTAGGTTGAGAATGCCACAGACCCACCCCTTTCGCATGCCATGAGGACCTTTGCATTTTTAACAGAAAAACAATTTAGCTGCAACACCCACCCCACCTCCTCAGGTTTTTTCTGGGATTTCAGCCATCAGTGATGAGGATCTTTGGGATTTGGAGGCTTCCTGGCTCTGGAACACAACACTGTGGGAATCTCCCTGCACTGCACTCAGATCAGCCCTTGCTACAGCTCAGTGCTGCTCTCCGCCTTCTGGTTTCCTTTGCTGTTCAGGTTTCTATGTATTATGAGCTAGGGACCTGGAGTTAAGGGGGTACTTTGCTTTCCCTTTCATTGCCCTCTCAAAGTGCCAGGCCCAGGAAAGCTACTTGTATGTGTCATCGTGCCAGTTTCATCACTGGGTCAGCTGCAGAGACTAGCTACAAGCCTCGTAATTCATAGGTTCTTTTTTTCTTTCTTTAAAAGATTTTATTATTTTTACAGGCAGGGGAAGGGAGAAAGGCAGAGAGGGAGAAAGACATCAATGTGTGGTTGCCTTTCACCTGCCTTCAGCTGGGGACCTGGCTTGCAACCTGGTTATGTGCCCTGACTGGGAATCGAACCAGTGACCATTGGGTTCACAGGACAGCGCCTTATCCACTGAGCCACACCAGCCAGGGATTATAGCTTCTAAAGTTCACTCATACCCATCATCTCATTTGATTCTCATAAGAGCCTTGTGAGGTGAGCAGGGCTTATTATGCTTACAAATTAATGCGATGAAACTGAAGACTAGAATAGGGGAAGTGAGTTGTTATGTAGCCAGGAGCGGCAAAGCCCAATTCTGCCTTCCAGGCAATATTCCATTCTTCCAAATGTGCTGTTGATGTGATGGTCATTTTTATGCTACCAAAAAACCCTCAAATATCAGAGCATACTGAAAACCCTCTAAGATCTCAGACAGGGACCAAGCTGGGGGTACAAAGATACAGAAAGTCAGGAAATCAAATTTCTCTTCACTTACAGTCCACGGCCCCTACCTCAGTACTACACTGCCTGCTGTACCGGTACTGAGAAACCTTGGTGGGGAAATCCTTGGTTGTACCTGTTCATAGCCATGTACCCTCCCCCTACCTGATGCCAGTGATATTCTGGGTGAGAATATGTCACCTTTGCCTGTAGATTGTCATGTGTCCTTTTTGTCACTCTCTCTCCTCATCCTAAGTCACCAGAACAAAGGCATACCCAAGGGGCTCCCATTTGCGGGGCTACCTCAAATGGTGAAGCTCACAACCTCAGGTATTCTATGGATGATACCAAAAGCCAACCATTGACTGAGAGACCAGGTCGCCACTACACATACACAGCCTTTAAAATATGGATGGTACAAGGTCTTTGGCTGAAGCTGCTTTGGCCAGACCTTTCCAGGACTCTGACTGGGTCCTCAGCATGAGCCAAGAGCAACACCAACCAGAGTAGCATCAGCCCAGCTTTCAGAGTTCATACAATGTCATGCTGTCTAGATTTTCATCATGAATGTTCCCGAGACTCCAACGCAAAGGGAATTGGATTGATTTCAACTGGAAAATATTCCTGCCATCTCAATGTTCTCTGGAATAACCTGCTTGCAGCTGTCATGGGGCGGCCCCCTTTCTGTAGTGCGTGGCTTTTCCAAGGCTCAAGCTCCAGGGATCTGGAGGCGAAAAGGAGGAGGGGACCACATTCTGCACCCCCCTCTCCAAGCCTGGCTAGTGCTTGCATTTTTGAGGCCTGAAATTGGGTCTCTGGGGTTAGAGTCAGGGGTGAGGTAGAGGTTTTATGGAACAGGCCCCTGCTGGGTGGATCCCTGCTTGCAGCTGGTTGCATTTCTTTAACTGACTGGCTTCCAACAGGAAGAAACCATCTTCTGATGGAGAAGCATGTTCTCTTGGATGGAAACTCTAACTGGCTGGGGAACAGGAGACCTGGGTTTTGGTCCTGGCTCTGCTATCAACTTATACTGTTGCATTATGCAAGTCAGTCTTCACCTCTTTGTGTCTCAGCTTCTTCCATTTATAGTGGAGCTACTAATCCATGCTACTCCGTATATGGAGTAAGAACATGGTATGGTGGCTGTTGATGAATGTGCTAATGGAAATGAAGGAATGCTAGGATTTTTTTTTAATCTCCTTTAGACCCAGAGAACTAAACTAGTTGCTCTTCTTTGATTTCCCTCTGTCCCATGATGTTAGTAGAATGGCATGGTATGGGAAAGTTCCCAAGGATTTAGACAGGCATGGAGCAAAGGGAAGAATGGTGGTATAAACAGTAGCATAATTTGATACGAAAGTAGGGATACCCTAATATCTTATCAAGGAGCTGTTGACAGCCAGCTGGAACAAAGTCCTGTGATCATGGGAAACAAGATGTTGAGATTAGGGGTGACACATGGGATTCCAGGAAGGTAGACTACCAAAGACCAATTTTATTGCTTTTTACTATTATGCCCTGGACTGGTGCTGGTGTTAGTGCTACTCCAGAAATTGTCATCATTGGCTTTCTGGATTGTCAGACCCTTGGCTTAGCTTTCACACCTCCAAGCCTCTTATGTCCTTTGAATCTAGGTGGTACTTGTGCTACACACATGTATGCCTGGAGTGGGTATCACAGAAATAAACAAAATAAACAGCCTCTGCCCTGGCATCAGAGCTCACTTTGGTCTTTACCTGTGCTCTGGTGTACCTATCTTTGGCTTACTGCCTCCTAAGATGTAGATATGCACTGTCCAGTATGGTAACCACTAGCCAGATTAATAGCCCTGCATTGCTCAAGACAAGGCCTGGATGAAAGTATGGACAATTTGTAGGCAGCCCAGCTCTGCTGCAAGACCTTAGGGCTCATAACACCCTGAAAGGAGAGTAAGGACTCTTCCTTTACAAAGGCTTTGTATATGGAGCACTTTATTTTTATTTTTAAGTATATTTTATTTACTCATTTTAAAAGATTTTATTTATTATTTTTAGAGAGAGGGGAAGGGAAGAAGTGAGGCAGAGAGGGAGAGATATCAATGTGTGGTTGCCTTTCACCTGCCTCCAGCTACAGACCTGGCTGGAGACCTGGCTTGCAACCTGGTCATGTGTGCCCTGCTTGGGAATCGAACCAGCAACCCCTGGGTTTGCAGGGCAGCACCCTATCCACTGTGCCACCAGCCAGGGCCTAAGTATATTTTATTGATTATGCTGTTACAATTGTCTCCATTTTCCCCTTCTGCCTCCCTTTGCCCAGTAACCCCCTTCCCTGAAACAATCCCTATCCTTAGTTCATGTCCATAGGTTGTTCCTGTAAGTTTTTTGGCTTCACCCTTTCCTATATTATTCCTAACATCTCCCTGTCTATTTTGTACCTACCAATTATGCTTCCTAATCCCTGTACAATTTCCCCCATTCTTCCCCTTCCTCTTCCCAACTGATAACCCTCCAAATGGTCCCCATATCTATGGTTCTGTTCCTGTTCTGCTTGTTTGTTTAGTTTATTTTTGTTTTTCAGATTTGGTTGTTGATAGTTGTGAGTTTGTTGTCATTTTAATGTTTGTAGTTTTGATCTTCTTTTTCTTAAAAGAAATGTCCCTCACACATTTCATGTAATAATGGCTTGGTAATGATAAACTCCTTTAGCTTTACCTTGTCTGGGAAGCACTTTATCTACCCTTCCATTCAGAATGATAGCTTTGCTGGATAGAGTCATGTTGGCTGTAGGTCCTTCTTTTCATGACTTTGAATATGTCTTGCCAGCCCCTTATTGCCTGCAACGCTTCTTTTGAGAAATCAGCTGATAGTTTTATGAGAACTCCTTTGAAGGTAACTCTCTGCCTTTCTTTTGTTGCTTTTAAGATTCTCTTTAATCCTTAACCTTTAGCATTTTAATTATGATGTGTCTTGGTGTGGTCCTCTTTGGGTTCAATTTGTTTGGGACTCTGTCTGTGCTTCCTAGATTTGTATGTTTATTTCCTTTGCCAAATTAGGAAAGTTTTCTTTCATTACTTTTTCAGTGAGTTTTGAATTTCTTGCTCTTCCTCTTCTCCTTCTGGCACCCCTGTGATTTGGATGTTTGTATGTTTAAAGTTGTCCCAGAAGTTTCTAAGCCTCTCTTACCTTTTTTTTTTTTTTTTCATTCTTGTTTCTTCTTTTTGCTCTCATTGAATGTTTATTTCTTCCTTTCATTCCAAATCATTGATTTGAATTTTGAACCTTGGCTTCCTTTCCTTAACTGTTAGTCCCCTGTATATTTTTCTTTATTTCATTTTGTGCAACCTCCATTTCTTCCTTTTTTATTTTTTTGCCATATTCTATGAGTTCTCTGAGCACCCTTATCACCAGTGTTTTAAACTCTGCATCTGATAAGTTGGCTCTATCTATTTTGTTTAGTTCTTTTTCTAGGATTTTGTTCCGTTCTTTCATTGGGGCCATATTTCTTTGCCTCCTCATTTTGGAACCCTCCCTTTGTTTGTTTCTATTTATTAGGTAGGGCTGCTTTGACTCCCTGCTTTAGGCATGGCCTATGTAGCAAAGGCACCTGTAAATTGTGTAGGGCAGAGCCTTAGGTAACTGCCAGGGTGGGGCCACCTGCTTCACTGCTTTGTGGTTCTTTTTGTGATGGGGACCTTGGGAGGGGGCAGTGCCTCTGCCTGGCCTCTGGCAATTTGTCCAGCACTCATCCTGTTTCCAGTCATGTTCCCCACTTCCTGTATGCGATGGGCACCCTTCCAGTTGGTGCCCTGGGGTTTGTGTGTGTTCTAAGACTATGTGGACCCTTCAGGCAGTGAAAATCTAGCAGTTTCTTCTGCTTCCCCATGCAGGCCCTTTAAGTGGCAAAAATTTAGTAGTTTTTTTCTGCTTCCCCAACCCCCACTGGTATTTACAGCCAGGGGTAACAGGGGTTTATCTTCCCAGTGCTGGAACCCTGGGCTGTGCAGTCAGACCTGGCGCTGGGATCACTCATTCCCAGGGCATCCCTCCCAAATGTGGTACCTAGTGTTCTTCTGCCACCACTTGTCCAAGCCACACTGCCCCTCTGTCCCATCTCCATTACTATGTCCCTCTTACCCATCTGGATGAATGTGGTTTCTTTAAATCTTTGGTTGTCAGACTTCCATATAGCTCAATTTTTGACAGTTCTGGTTGTTATTAGTTTTGAGATCTTATAATTTTATGGTTGTGCAAGGAGGTAAAGCATGTCTATCTATGCCTCCATATAGACTGGAAAAGAAAATCTGAGAAGGTCTGATTGGACTAGTCATCTTATCACCTGTTGACTCCACACTTGTACTGTCAGCATGCCTAAACCCATTGGTTATCCTCAGGCTTCCTGTTTCATAGCCCCTTGTACCTTGGAAGGAACATTTACAGTCATTATTTAATGTGAGTCTCCCTAATATAGTGGAGGCAAGTACACCAAGAGTGATTATATCCATTTGTCACACAAAGAAACTGATTTGGCTCAGCAGAGTAAATTGATAGCCAAGGGCCTCTAGTTATGAAGTGATAGTGCCAGGCTGAAAATGGAAAAAATCTCATTGAGCATTCTTGGCTCCTTTCTTTCTATTTCCAGGCAACTGTAAAATCTGGATAATTTTCTTCCTTATTTCATTCTTGGTCAGTTCATTTTTCTCCATCATCATTGTTATCACTGTAGCTCAAGTCCTCCAGTCCATCTTTCACATAGCTGTTAGTATTTTAAATGTGTTAAGCTGACCACAACACTCTCCTGTTTAAAACCCTTTTCCAATGGCTCTTGGGATAAAGAGCAAGCTCTTGAATATGGCTTATATAGCTCTATATGGTCCATATGGCATAGGCTCTCCACTATCTCAATCTCTTCCTACTCCTTCCTTGCATTCTATTCTAGAATAACTTTAGAATTAGTCAGGTCTTTGATAATTATGGCTCTGGTCTGTGCATATGTTATTCCCTTTGCCTGCCATAGTCCATTCCCCAGCTTCTCTTCACTTTGTAGCCTCCTACTTGTTCTTCAAATCCTATCTCTAACATTGCCTTCTCTGGGAACCTTCTCCTAATCTCTGACCATACTCAGGATGGGTTAATTGTCTCTCCTCTGAACTCCCATGCCATCCAGGACTTGCTTGTTAATATAGCTGTTATTATGCTATATTATAATAATTTATTTACTTATCTTTCTCTTCAGATAGATTGTGAGCACCATAAGATCAAGAACCATGTCAATTTTAACTCTCCGACATATCCCCAGCATATAGCATAGGAGCTGTCTGTTTAAAGATTTTTGGATGTTTATAGGCATTTCCTGATTTATTGAATGAATTAATGGAAGCATAAGTGAATGACAAATCCCAGATAATCCACCATGTGACCCAGTGTCCTTTCTACTTGGAAGCAGTATATCTGAATAAAAAGACAGTCATTTAACCTTCAGACTTTCATTTCCAATGAATGTTTAGGATGGCTACAGAGAATAGATCGGGGCTTCCTTTTTTAGAACAGAGTTGTGAGGATCAGACTGAGGTTTTGTGTCAATATAATAATGCTTCTCAATTGTGTAAGGCATTGCCGTTCACCAATAATTTTTACCTTTACTGTATCTGAAACTTAGAACTTCCCTATCCAACAGACAAGGAAACAGGCTCAAAGATATCATGTCACTTGTTGAAGGTTACATGGAGTACAGACTTACAGGTTTCCCAACTCTGAAAAACACTACATATATGGAAGTACTTTATTTTGCTTGTGATAATTTTCTGGGGAGAGAGGCTGTTTCGTATATATATAATATTAGGGGATAAGTAGTAAAACAGTCCAGCTGTAGCCTGCTTGTAAACTATGCATGAGTTTTTTACTTTCTTTGCTTTGTGAGGTATAGCCTGATAGTTGTTCAATATTGGTTCTCTCCTCTTCTTCTGTAGTACTAAAAATTTAGCTGGCTATAAGTTTCCTAGCTAAATATTATATTTCTAAGCCTCTCTTGCAGCTAGGTGTGACCATATGACTGGGTTCTGCCCAGTGGAAGCAATGTACACAGCTCTAGGTTGTGTCTTTTACTTCCTTTTTCTTCCTTCTCCTGACTGGCACCTGTATGTGATTGTATGGTCTTGGGAAGCTATCTTAGACAATGAGTTGGAAGCAGCATGTTGTAATGGCAGAGAAACAAGATGGAAATATTGATTCTCAACACTATCAAGCCACTACACTATTTATTGATTCAGTAAATATCAGTGACTAATATATATAAAGCACTGTTCTAGATGCTGAGAATAGAGTGGTGAACAAATAGTAATCTCACCCCCTAGAAAGCTTACATTGTGGTTGGTGGGAAGAATAGAAAAACAGGATCAATAAGTAAAATATACAGTATATTAGATGGTATTAAATGCTAAGGAGAAAAAGTAAAACATGGATGAAGAATATGTTATATGTGTGAGCAATATAGTTTTAAATTGGGTTCGAGAATCAAACTGACACAATAAAAGCAGAAAGATGGAGGTGATAAAAGATAAGGGAGAGGCAGAAAAAAACTTCAGTGTTTTTAGCTTGGCAAAATGGTGATTCACATAGCAAAACTAGGTAGAATAACTTGGCTGTTTCAGATGAAGCTTCCCAGCATAAAAGCAGTCCTTAAAATGTATCCAAGGTAAAAAAAGTGATTTAAGAGTGGAAATGATGCTTTTGAGTTGTGGGCATATATGGACTCATAAGTACAAATGATGAGCATTTGAGAAAAATGAGTATGCAAACCTATATAAATCAAGGAAGCTTCATTACGGCAGAAAAGGCATGGAGCAGAGAATTAGGAAACCCGGGTGTAGGCTGTCTCTGCTGTGAACTCTGTAACTGGACAATTTTCCCTTCTCTGGGCTCCAGTAGTACCCATATGTATGAATGAGGATACTTCATTGGATCAATGACTGGTTTTCAAACTATGCTCTGTGGTACACTGTGGGTGTGGACAGCCCTTTCAGGGCCTATTGAAGTGAATACAGAGGGCAGAAAAACAGCCAGGGCTAATGGATACTTCTCTGCTTCCAACAGTCAGTCAGTGAACTAGATAGTATCTCAGGTGCCTGCTAACTCAGGCACTCTGTAAGTCTGCTCATCTGACAACAACACTGGGGACCTTTGCTCACCCCTCCTTATAGTTTATAGGAATTTGGGAAGGCTTCTTGAGTTGTATGGGTGTCAACAGAGTTGAGAATGGAGCAAAGGGAAAGGGACTATTGGTCAAAGAAGGCTTCACAGAGGAAAGGAGACATAATTATACTATTCTGAGCTGCATTCCTATCAGTGATTTGTTTTCCATTTTTCAAAAGTGTTCATTTGCATGTCTCTGTAGTTCTTCCGGAAAGGGTGATGTGTTCGATGTGGTCACCAAGTCTCTTGCTTTCCCTTTCCACTCCCTCCAAATGGAGTCAGCTCTCTGTCTAATACACATTTACTGAGCACCCGATGGGTATAAATATGCTATGGCCACCTATCTCTAGTAGGTTAGAGTCTAATAGAACATATAGATAGTCACAAAACCTTAGAACATAATTCAGTATTGAAAAAATAGCTTATGTATATTCTCTTACTTAAAAATGAACTTGAGCATATGAGTCAAGTATACATTGAAACCTATAGAATCTTATTAACCAATGCCATCCCAATAAATTTAATTAAAAAAAGAAAATCAAGGAAATTCTACATCGGCAATACTATTATGTTCTAGTTTTAGCCTACATTTTATAAGAGTAAAAGCATCTTCTATTATTCTTATTTACAAATAGCTGTCCTTTTGCCCTGTTCTTGTCCTCTGTTATCAGCTATGTAGAATAGTACTATTGTTATTTATCTTGTGAATGATTCCATAGAATAATAAATGATTCTATTTAGCAACTATGAAAATGATAAAATGAATTTGATGTAGCAAATATGGTAAGTCCTGCTTATGTGGAGTGAATCAGCCAAAGTTTTCCAAAACTAGATGGTATTTGAATTAAAATGAGATGATGAGTAGGAGTTTTCCAGGGAATCAGGGATTGGAAGAATTCTAGACAAAGGGAACGTCACACAAAGGTGGGGGCTGTCTGGTTTATTTAGGGAATAGCCATTTGTTCTATGTGTCTAGAGCAGGTATGGTAAATGCCTGGCATGATCATCACTATCAGCCTCTCCCATGCCCATGGTGGAAATTGTCAATCAGACATATTATTCTTTTCTAATGATCCTGGAAATGGCTTAGAATCCTTCTAAACACAGTATCCAAATGGCAAGGTGCATTCAATTTGCATGGATTCATAAGATGAAATGTATTTGCCATCCTTAGCTGACCTGCAATGCTTTTAATGTTAAGGGTTTTCAGGAAAAGGTAATCTAATTGGGAATCTAAATTTTAACAAGCTACCTCCCTCCCCTGGCTATGATTCTGATGTAGTGAATTTGTGGATCTGTACTGGGTAGACATTATGCTATATCATGTTTCTAAATTTAAAAATTTCACTCACCATCAGAAATTTTAAATCAGAGGCAGGGTTTGTATTTCAGGAAGCTGCCTTTAGCAATAGCATGGAGAAGGAAAGAAAAACTAGTAGCAGGGAGACTCCTTAGTATGTAACTGTAGTATTTCAGGTAAGAGATGATGTGTGTCTTGGAGGAGAGAATAAATTGGAGAGGCATTAACTGAGACAGATAATAGGAAAATACTAAGCGCCAGAAGTCACTGCTTTTCAGGAATATCAAAGAGGGAAAAACAACTTTCAGGTTAAGGAGGGGACTGATGTATAGAGGAAGACTCAGAAAGACAGAGTTTGACACAGGCTTTGAAGGATAATCAGCACTCAAAATTGAGAAAGGGATGGGAAGGAAGCCACTTCAGACTTCTGGAGCACAAGAACCAAGGTGCAAAGAGCATGTATAAAGAGTGGTAACTAGTGCGATTTTGCAGGCTTTTGTTTGTCCTTCAAAGGTGACTTTTCCCCCATCATCATTCCTGTTCCTGGCATCTCTCCCCATCCAGCCAGAAGGTGCTCAGGAAATGTAAATTGGTGCTAATATTAATTGAAGTGTAGCTAAATGTGGAGGACTCTCATCTGCAAGGATATTATTTTAATGCTGATAGCGCTAATTCTGGGTAAAACACAGTGTTTATTTTCAAATGGGGGTCAGAAAAATAGGGCCACAGCCATAAAAATCCCCTCAGGACACATCCAGCACACATAATGGCAATCTTCTCAGGTCTCTGAAATAAGTTTTTTCTAGCCCTATGTAAAAAGAATTATTTTTAAAATCCTCTTTCAATCAATTACATTATATAATAATGTTCTCACAAAATGTTACATTCACAAAGTACTGCCTCAGAAAGTATATTTTCTTCTTACTATAGCATTGTGAGGTATATTCATGATTGCCCTCATTGTTAGGGTAAAGAAACAAAGGTTCAGAAAGGTTACAGGACTTGAACAAGTATGTAGGAATATAAAATGTAAAAATAAAATATGTAAGGATAGAGGGATAGCAGTTCACCAAGCCAGGCTCACATCCATGTCCTCTACCACCCCTTTCTTTCTTTTTAAAAAATTTAATTTTATTGTTGTTGTATTATATCCATCCCCTTTTTCCTCCCCTCTGTCCCCTTCCCCACCCACCCACTCCCCACCAAAGTCAATCCTACTTGTTGTCCGTATCCATGGTTCTTCCATGCTAGTTCCTTGACTAAACTGCTCCCCTCCTTTGCCTCCTCCTTCCTCCTCCCCCCTCCTCTCTGCCCACTGCAGGTCTATTCATGCATCTGGTTCTGTTTTGCTTGTTTGTTTGTTTTGTCCATTAATGTCCTGTAATGGGCAAGATCACATGGTATTTGTCTTTCACTGACTGGCTTATTTCACTAAGCATAATATTCTACAGTTCCATCCATGTTGTTGCAAAGGATAGGAGTTCCTTCTTTCTTTCTGCTGTGTAATATTCCATTGTGTAAATGTACCAAAGTTTTTGATCCAATCATCCACTGATGGGCACTTAGGCTATTTCCAGCATTTGGGTATTTTAAATAGCACTGCTATGAACATAGGGGTACATAGGTTCTTATGAATTGGTGTTTCAGGATTCTTTGGGTATAGTCCTAGTAGTGGAATTACTGGATCAAAAGGCAGTTCCATTTTTCATTTTTTTTTCTACCACCATTTTCAATTCCTAAACTTTTCCACTGCACAAGGAGATATTAAAGATTAAAAATAACTTCAAATGTAACCCATAAATTTAACCCATTTTTTTGAGGGGGAGTCAACAATAATTCAACCAACACTTTCTGGATACCCATTCTGTTTTAGGCACTATGCTAGATCCATGGGATGTGGACTGAGAAAAGTTAAGATCACAATGTAATGGGGAAGGCAGACCATATACAGATCCAATAAGCCAATAAGAAGAATGATAATGGAAGTGTGTACAAAGCACTGTGAGAGTTCAGAAGAAGGGGGAATAACTGCACACATAGGAATTGGCAGTTGAAAAAGGCCAAAGACCTTAGTTAATAATTAAATTCCTATGGCAGAATTGCAGACTTCAAGATGGGTCAGAGAGGTGAGTACATTTTGGGGAAATTCCTGAAAAAACCTTTGTACTGCTGATTGGAGAGTCGGCTAAATTAGTGGTGGCTATTATTATGCTACTACTGTCTGGGTTGGGCTCAGTAGGTCCTAGGACTTGTCCCAACAATATTTTTTTAAACTATATTTATTTTTAAATATAGATTTTAGAGAGAGAAGAATGGAGGGAGAAAAACAGGGACAGAAACATCAATGTGCAAGAGAAACATCAATTGGATGCCTCTTGCATTCTCCTAACTGGGGAGCTGGCCTGCAACCAAGGCATGTGCCCTGACTGAGAATTGAGCCTGTGACCACTCGGTTTGTGAGACAACACCCAACCCACTGAGCCACACTGGCCAGGACTGTCCCAACAAACTTCTTATTGATGTCTGTCAGGTCTAGTGCAAGGTGTTGGATGCAGGAACAGAAGGTTGAGTATTGCCATCTGTAAGTTCTGCATGTGCCTGGGGCTGGAATGGGTCAGATTCATGAACCCTCACTGTTCATGGTAAGAATAGGGCCTTTCAGGCACCATTCTGCCTACCAGAGGAAGGAGAATTAAACTAACATTGATTAAATGATTAATGTTTCATTTCAGTTCAGATTAAAACATGCTTATAAAATGTCTCCTATATGCTAGGCAGTTTATAAAGCACCATGGTTTCACCTTACAGTGAGAGAGATAACAGGTAAAAAGTAAGTGTAAATAAATAACTTAATGTAATATGTTATAGAGTAAAGTTATATACAATAAGCTATTGGAGGATAGAAACAAATTGTATTTGGAGGTTTAGAACAAGCTCCATTGGTGAATTGACATTAGGATTGGGCTGTTACAGATAAGAATACACTCCTTAGGTGCTTTAGGAGAGCACTCAGGATAATTTTGGCTGCAAAGTACAGAAAGCTCAACTTAAACCAACTGAAATAAACCAGGGAGTTATTTGTTCATATAACAGGAAAGTCTTGAGGTAGCATTTCAAACATGGCTCAGTCATGACTCTGCTCCTTCTATCTATGATTCTCTTGACTACTCTCTTCTGTGCTCTGGGCTTGTCCTTCTTGTGTTGGTTTCCCTCAAAAGGTAAAGCAGTGGCAACTGGGGCTTGATGCTGCTTCTTTTCCATCCAGTGAGTAGAGAACATTGTTTCTCATACCATAATACAAAAGTGAACCTTAGTAGTTCAGGATAAGTAAAATGTAGGGTTACATTACAGGAAGCATGGGAGGTCTCCTGAGAAGTAGTTAAAAAATAGTTGAAGAGTTCAAATGGCTTCAAGGCAGTCCCAATTTCAGCTTATGACTCATATTTGTACATTTCTGGCTTTTAAGTGACATCCCTTTTCCTATGCCCCTTATGGTATGTGTGTTTATTTCTGGAAGTCCAGACACATTTCTGGACTTCTAGAATAGTAACACCACTTTCAAAATGCAAAGGCATTTTCTTGTCATAACAAGGAATTCTTTACAGCCTGCATATACAAAGCTAATTTAAGAAGGCAGTTGCAAATGGTTTAAGAGCACAGTCGATGAAGTCTTCCACATCTAGGTTCTTACCTCTGCTTTATCATCACTTACCTGGTTTCCTTGGTCAAATTACTTCATCTTTTGGAGCCTTTGTTTCTTTATCTATAAAAGGGAAACAAATGGGTGGGTGGGTGGGGGGACAGAGGGGAGCAAAAAGGGGATGGATGTAATACAACAATAATAAAATTAAAAAAAAAAAAAGAAAAAAAAAAGGGAAACAATATTAATACCTACCCCATAATGTGTGAGAATTGTATGCCCCATAATGTGTGATAATTCATGTAATATGTATAGCAAAGGTTCCCAAAGTTTCTTTGTTTGCTGTATTCTTAGTGTGTCAGTAATTGTTTTTGCACCACCCCTGAGCTGAAAGAAATACTTAACACTTCTGTTTAGTAAGTAATTGGGTGCAAAAAATTAATAACAGTTCAGACCACATCCTACAAATGCCTCTGTGTTTTCCTCAAAAATTAAAAAGTATCTTACAGTAACCCTGTGAGTTGGCTATGGTACCCTGAGGTATCTTGGTACACCGTTTGAGAATAGAATATTGCCAGGCACATAGTTGGTGCTAAGTATATAACATTGATATTATTTTCAAATCACTGCAATTACTATTACAAAGGATCTAGGTACCAAAAAGGATGCTCATTTCATAATTTGACAAAGATGTTGAATATCCCTGAGGAAGAATGACTCCTTTTTGGTAATAAACACTTCTAGTCCCAGGTTTCTTCTAAGTCAGCATCAACTCACTCCACCCTGGGAGGGGAGACTGACTTATATGTGCATAAACAAGAAAACATCATTCTTGAAGCAATGACACTTCCTAGTTTTACCCCTGTTAAGATTTTCCCAATCCTCTATTCTCAGTCATTAACCAAAAGTCACACTTTCAGAGAGATTGCTGTATGTTAGATCAAAATACTTCCCTCTGTCTCTGCCTGACCTTTTCCGCTCTCCTTTCCCTTCCCCTTCTTTCTCCTCCTCTCTCCATGTCCCTCTCAGCCAGTGTCTGAAAACTGGCCAGCAAGAACAATGGGTACTGATAGGTCATTCCTACATTCCTCCTCCCATTCCCTTAAGGGAGCAGAGGAAAAACAGGACCCATCTATATGCTGGTCACAAGACACTACAAACTGAAAGACTCATACAGACAAAAGTGGATGGATGGAAAAAGATATTCCACACAACCAAAACAAAAACAAAGCTGGGGTAGCAATACTCATACAAAATAGACTTTAAAGCAAAGAATGTGAAAAAAGACAAGGACAGGCATTGCATAATGTAAACGGGTCAACTCAATGAGAGGATATAATCACAAATATCTATATACCCAATATAGGATCACCTAGATATATAAAGCAAATATTAATGGATATAAAAAGAAAAATTCACAGTAATATAATAATAGTAGAAGATTTTCATTCCCCACTCACATCAATGGATAGATCATCCAGACAAAAATAAGAAAATAATTGACTTAAATATCTTATTATATCACATTGAATTCATAGACATGTTTAGAAGATTTTATCTAAAAACTGCAAAATGCACATTTTTTCAAGTGCAAGTGGAACATTTTATAGGATAGGTCACATATTTTACCATAAAACAAACCTCAATGAATTCAAGAAGATTGAAATCATAGCAAGCATCCTTTCTGACTACAATGGCATGAAACTAGAAACCAACTACAGGAAGAAAACTGGAATAAACACAAATACATGGAGACCAAACAACATGTTCCCAAACAACCAATGGATCAAAGAGGAAATCAATGTGAGCAAAGAGACTCCAGAAGGTAGCTTGAAGGGACTGGGCTGAGGAGAGGGCTGTGCCGAATCTCTCTCACTCTCAGCAGTTGAGGCCCAAGGGGGATCTTTGACATTTTTCTAGCGGCTAGAGCTGACTTTAGTTCTGTTTGGTTGTTTAGACCCATGAAGGGAAACCTGATGTTTGAGGAATGAGAAAGAATGAAATAGCAGACCTGTCCATGCACTGTTGACTCTGGGCCTCCTTGGTGCTGGCCAGCAGAGGTCGGGAGCGGCTGGCTGGCTTTTAGCCCCCGCCAGCAGCGTTTGCTTTGGCTGTTGGGGGAAAGAGCGCTTTGTGGAAAGCCAGCCCTCTCAGCCAAGGGCCTATTTTCGTCCTGAATCTGTTGAGTCCAGCCTGAAGGCTGGGTCCAGGATCAACAGAGGCCATGGAAAATAGGACTGGATGCTTGGAAGCCAGAGTTGTGGACTTTGTCTTCCTGACCAGGACATTCATTCCTGAGCCCGTGAATGCAGGAATGATGGGGAGCCAGTGTCTTTGTAGCATCAAAACCAGAAAGAACTAGCGGCTATTTGTATGATCATTGTAGCCGATAGCTGGCTGGACTATGTTGCTAGGTTTTATCTCTTCCTGGGCTATCCGGTTTAGGAAGGTGGATATGTGCTTAGAGCTGACACAGTTTCCAAAGTGCCTGAGGTTCCCTAAGTGGGGACCTCTCCACATGGAGGAACCACTAGATCATTGGATTAATAGCCTTACCAACCAATCAGATACCATGGGAACACAGCAAAGTATTACTTAGGATGTCTCTCTTCTAGGAACTCCAAGTCTTTCTGGGGAAACAGGACATTTTCACAAAGAAACTATTTTAGTACTGGACATGGTAGTGTGAAGACCACATGAATGGCACAAACAAGTGCTCTACAAGTTCAGAGTAGGACATGAGCTCCGGAAGAGAGATGGTTGAGTTGGGTCCTGAAAAATGACTAAGAATCAGATAAAGAAAGCTATGATGAGTCCTTTTATGCTCCTAAGGTAGAAATCCCTTTCAACTGGCTCAATATATTTCTTTGATTTACTGTATCAGTAGGATCTTGGCCTCCAACCAGGTTCAGACTTGGGTACCTGTATTAAGGTGTTTTTGAACCTCAGTGACCAGAATGACCCTGAACTTCTCAGATCACTGCAAGTTGGCTAGAGCTGGAATAGAACTAGGGTGATGTCTGGAAGCATGAATCATCTTCCTCAAGTCTTTCTGTTACCCTGTCACTCAACCCTATCCCAACTTGAAACCTAATAGTGGTTCTTCCATTGCTTTCAGGATGGCCAATTGACTATATTTGGTATTCGAGGCCTTTTACACTCTGATCCCAACCTTATTTTCCAGCTGTTCTTTCATTCTTCTTAGAGACTACCAGCAATTCCATACAGGCTTATCCCTCGAAGCCCATGAGAAGTGCTTTGAAGTTATTCGTGAGCTCAGAGGACTTTGGCACCAGTGCCCTCCCTCCCTTTGATAATTTGGGAATCTTTGTGAGGCTTTTGAATTTGCTTTCATAGCTAGCATATATTCTTACACAAGCAGAGCCTTATTCAAAACTAATGCTTTGTTGCTTTTTTATTCAGCTACTCAACTCTGCTGTGGTAGAAGGAAAGCAGCCATAGACAATATGTAAATGAATGAACATGGTTGTATTCCAACAAAACTCCATTTATGTACTGAAATTTGAATTTTATATAATTTATCATATGTCACAAAATATTTTTTCTTTACATTGTGTTCAACCATTTAATAATGTTAAAAAAAAATTCTTGGCTTACACTATGAAAAAATAGGCAGTAGGGTGGATGTGGCTTGCAAGCCCTCGTTTGCCAATCTGTGCTCTAGAACACAGAACTTGGACTACTAGTTGGAAATTATGGGGTGGGGGGAGGGATTAGCTCAAAATAAAAATAAAAAGACAAAAATTATAGGAAAGTGGAATAGATTTCCTAGGAAGTTAGAACTACTCATTTTTTATCAAATGTGTTCAAGCACCACTAGTTAGGAACACCTAGGAGGACTCAAAGATCTTATGGGGCTTGCACATGATGCTTTGAGTTTGTAGGAAGGTGCTTTGGTGAGTTTTCCTTCTTCCACATAGGTATTATTTTCCAACTCCTTGCAATCTTTCTTTTAATTTGGAGGTCTGTGTGGTTATCTCTTACTCTTTCTCACCTAGCATTTGATGATACTGTCTCAATTTGCTCCCCAGTTTTTCATGTGTGCACATGTTTTTTCCCTTCCAGAAACTCAGGGATTAATACCAATAGGGCAAGGTTCATCAGGCAGCTGCTACACCGTTGCCTAGCAACCATCTAGGGCAGGCAAATTACTTTAGAGGCATTTGTGCGAAGGTGATCTGACCTAACCATTAGGGCGAAGACCAAATGAGACAATACATGTAAATGCTCTTTATTAACTATAAAACCATAGTTTGATTCTGCCTTACAAAACATCATATTCTCTTTCACTTTACCAAAAAAAATTTAATTTTCTTCAAGAAATGTCAGCTTCTTTTGCTCCCCTCTCCTTTCCACAGTGGTTTGATCCTGATTCTTAGAACAACATCCACTTTTGCCCAATCCTCTACAGTAGTCTGACCCTGTCCCACAGTCTACTGGGCCTTTTGTCACTGTCCCTTTCTCTTTCATCCCTACCCCAGACAGTTTTGATGACACCTTATAGAAATGCATCCCTGTTCTGCTTCTTGTACTTCTCAGTGATCTGACCTAGTCTGGAGAGCATCAGCATCTTGCCCCATTCTGCCTCACATCAATGATTTGATTCTGCATTAGTTTCCTTTAGTGTCTCCTCCAGGATCTACAGTGGTTTGATCCTACCTCACAGACTATTAGGTCCTTTCTGATTCTCCCTCCAGCATCACCGCCACAGATGGTAGGATCCTTGGCATCAGGTCCTTTTTTATACCCCCAACTGGTCTTCTAAACAGATACATCTTGATCCCTTCAGTGACTGGTTCTCCCATTAGCCATGTAAAACTGGTCCAAATGGCTTTAAAGTGATCAGAACTTGCTCTTTAGCCATTCAAATATTATCTCACAAGAAAAAATCAGTCCAGACCAGTTCGAATATATTCTTACTAGTTAAAACTCATTCTTCAGAGCTGGAGCCTGAGGTCGGTTAACCTAGGAAGATGACTGAAGACAGTGCCCATTCAAGCCAAAGCAAGGTATCAGGTACTTACAGATGACAAAAGTGAGCTGAAAACTAGAAAATAGATCAAATAAGACTGTAAAATACAGAAGCCAGTGTTGCTTCATGGAAGGCTCAAAAGAGATTAGTTGCACCCAAACATATTTTTTTGAGAGGCGAGAGTCCGTTTTGAGGAACTAATGCAGGATTTTGGGCTCTTCCTTGGTATATCTGGAAAGCAGTGTGGGGGCTGATCCCATTTAGCAGCCCCATCTTGCTGGAGCTGATACTGAGTTGTATGTGGCCCTAATGATGCTTGGTCCTGCAAGCCAGCCCTTGGGGCCATTCTTTGTGTCTGGCCTCATCTCAGGTTGCAATTATTAGAGTCCTAAGCCACAAATGAAAACATTCTGACCCCTTTAACTGTGGATACTGATGCTGCTTTTTAGTTGTTTAGGGATGCTATTTAGGTTAGAAGAAAAGACTGGTAAATCTTCAAGGAAAAAGCTAATTATAATAGGTAGGACATGAAGTGAATGACTCAGTTAATTAGAATTGAGTTGAGGACTATACCTTGCAATTTTTAAAAGAGATATATACCAGTGTCTAATTTCTCATTTGTGGAACCGGTTATCAACCTTATTATTATAGGATGAAGTAGAAATTGGCCAGTGTTGTTAGGATTCCTCCCAGGTGGTTGTCTTTCTGTGCTATGTGGGGACTGCAGTATGAAGGGTAAAGACTGAAAAAAAAAAAAAATGGAGGATGAAAGATGACATCTTTATACACTGTAGTTTTTCTAATTTGTGCAAAACCTCTACATCAGGCCGTTGGGCAGGATGGATGCTTTGATGATGATGGAATTTGGCTTAGTATCCTGTAATTTCAAAGATGTCTTTTAGGAAGATGGATCTAGTTGGCCACTACCTATTTCGTGACAGGGGAGGATGGTAGCCATTTTAGTCAAGGCACTCAAATGACATCTCTGAAAGTTGAAATAGAAAAGAAAATCAGAAGATTTGGAGTCAGATAACTCAGCCTTTCAATCCTGGTTCTATTTGGTATGTGGACCTTGAGCATTGTGTAACCTCCCAACAGCTTGTTTTCCTCATTTGTAAAATAAAGTTACTATCATCTGCCCTAACAATAAAAAAACAACTTAAGAGTTTAATGACTTTTGGAGCAAAATAACTGCCATTTCATGTTGTTGTCTGATTTAACTAGATAGTGTGGCAGGGATTATTTTTGTATATATATAGGGAAATAATACATAATTTAGCTTGATAAAGATGATTTCTTTTTAATTTTCAGCAATGTTTTCCCAAGTGAAGCAATTGAGTTATTTTAAGGAGCAAAGGAGGAATTGCACATTGAAATGCTTTATATGAAGCACAAATATAAATGTGAGCAATTGCTATTTTTATAATAATCTGTTGATTATCATGAAAGTGACACTCAGGAAAGCCCCAGAATAAAATGGCTTCCAGTGTTTCAGACTAGCAGATATATTAGGTTCCAGATACAAGTCCTACTTTGCCCTGGACATGCAGTCACCAGAAGGCCTGAAAAATGATATGTAGCAGCATAAACTATAATAACCCAAGGGGCTGGGAGACATGGGATCTTGTCAGAGATATAAGTGATAGGGGTGACCCAATGTAAAGAGGGAGGTATGTCCCAATCTGTCCTTCAGCCACATATTCTGAAATTATTTTATTGCAAGGCAAGTCTGGATTACCTCCCTGAATTCTGGCACCCTTTTTTAAAAATAGCAGGATCAGGTAAAGGAGAAAGAGTAAAAACAATGATAAGGACTTTCATGAATATGGGGACCCTGATTCTGCCATTCACAGGTGAGGAAGATGGAAGCCAGGGCAGGCAGTACAGCATGAGCTTGAAGAAATTAAACTTCAATCTATTTGTGGCTTTAATAAACCCATTAAGGAGCTATGTCCTGTATTCAGATTTGTGGGCTTGGAAACATGGCCTTTTTGATAGGGTCATTTGACTAATAGATGCAATTATGTGATGGCTACAGTGTACCTTATTACAGCAAGGCAAATGACAAAGATTTTTTTTAATGACCTCCTGGTGGACAAGATGGAGGCAACATGAATTATAACATTGCCTTTTTAGTTGGATTCTGAAACAATTTTTTTTTACCCATTATTTTCGGAGAGAAGGACAGAGAGGAAGGAAGATAGGGAGAGAAACATCAATGCATGGTTGTCTTTCATCTGCCTCCAGCTAAGGACCTATCTGGAGACCTGGCTTGCAACCTGGTTATGTGCCCTGGCTGGGAATCGAACCAGTGACTTTTGGGTTCGCAGGCGGGTGCCTTATTCGCTGTGCCACCAGCCAGAGCCTGAAACAGATTTTTTAAAGTGCTAATATTGAGCACTTACTGTGTGCCAGGCATTATGCTAAGTACTTTATGTGCATTAATTATTCAATCCTCACATAAGTGTTATGAGCCGTGTATTATCATTGCTATCATACAGGTGATGGAATTAATTAGCACAAAAGATGCTAATTATTGATTTTATGTTTCTCTGGAGTAGGAATTCTTAAGAATTTTGTGGGGGGACGATAGGGGACTGAGGGTTAATGCTTTGAGAGTTTATCAGAATCACCTGAATGAGGGTTTTTTTCAAACCACATAGGCCTTTCCTTTTATTACAATACTCGCCTAAGACCTGCCATTCCTTAGTTATCTCTGATGATTTGTGAGCTGCTGTGATTGATGTGAATGGGTGGTAGGAGAGCCCTCAGGGGTGTTGAAGGCAGGAAAGAGGTTGAGCTTCACTATTGCAAAGAGAGATCTCTGGTGGTAGGCTTTAAGACTCTACCTGGCTCTGTCTTGGTTTCAACATTGCAGTTGATGACTTGGATAAAGATAGAGAAGTGTATGCTCATCAGCCATTAAGAAGGAACTGGAGTGGGAGAGGAAAGTATTTATGATAGATGATGGAAGCAGGACTCCAAGAAGAATTTACTAATTTGCAAAGATGGTTCAAAAACCAACGAGTTAATTTGATAAGAATAAATGCATACGTTTCATAACATTAAAAAATAAGCAATTCTACAAGATGGATATATGCTTAATATGGCTGCCAAAGTGTTCCTTTAAAGAGGGACAAAGACAAAATAGAGGTCAAGAAGAGAAGCCTGGAAGTCAGAGTGGGACATGATTGCAGTCTTCCAGTATCTGCAGGGTTGCCAGAAGGAAAAGCCCCTTATCTGTATGATGTGATCCCAAGGGACCAAATTAGGATTAATAAACAGACGTTATACCAGAGCTGACTGAAGATAAAATAGGCTGTGTTATGCTGTTGTAAAATATATCCAACCTGTAGATAATTTTTACAAGTTTACTTGAGCTAAACTGCTGACAATTGCTGGGGGGAAAATTGCAACAATTGAGAAAATGCTCCAGAGGATGGCAGTTTTGCAGCTTATTTTATACAGTACAATCAAAGGAGGATGAGTAGGGAGACTTACATGAAATCCATTGGTGGTAGATTAGGGAGGTGGGGGAAGGCAAAGTGGGACAATCTCTGAGATTAGATTAAAATGAAGAGACAAAATACTTTTACATGGGTGTGCACAGAATAGTTAAAAATGAACATTTATAGCACTAGAGATGCTATCTGGACAACAAGACGATAGTGGGGTTCTGTGGTCATGCTCTGGTAGGAGATTATGCCCTGAGGAGTCTGTAAAAAAGGTGATTCCTCTGGCATTCCAAAGGTCTGTTATGGTAGATGCAAACAGATAATAGACAAGCTCAGTTAATGTAAAGGTTGACCTCTGTCAGGCAAGATACCGACCTAGGATATGCCTACCCACCATGGCTCACTTTTAAGTTTTAATTTCGAACCATCCTGTGTGGTTACTTTAAGTCTCTGAGTTTGTAAGGTCACCATGCAGGCCTCCCCTGCATGTTAGGTTAAGTTATGTGACCCCTTTTTGGACAGTTAGATGGAAATAAGTTCCTCATACAATAATAGGAAAACTTTGAGCAGATGTTGGCTAAATACATATTAGCGATTTAAGTTCCGGTGTAAAACCTCAAATACAGCCTTAATTGCCACTGTTAAGTACATTGAGAGAATCTCCTTGAGCATTTTTTGAATATTCTTTGTCTGATTGATGGAGAGGTCAGTGATCAGAATGAAGAAGTATAGGGAAAATTAAAGCAGACTCATAGTCACAGATACCAGACTGGTGATTGCCAGAGGGCAGTGGGGAAAGGGACTGTGGGAAGGAGGTTAAAAAGTACAATTTGGGAGTTACACAATATTGAGTTATGGGGATGTACAGTACAGCATAGACAATATAATCAATAATAATGTAATAACTATGTATGGTGTCAGGTGGGTACTTGAAATATTGGGGGAACCACTTTGTAAAGTATGTGAGTATCTAACAACTATGCTACAACTGAAACCAATACAAAATAAGATTGAAAAGATATTTTATTTTGGTGTCAATATTAAAATTTTTTTACGTTAACATTATTTTTATGTTAAATCTAGTTGGAATTATTTAGATGTTCATTACACTATAACCTTTTCAATACTGAAAATATAAGTTGAAAAATATTTAAAAAGAAGAAGTATTATAAGGTAAACCCTGGGAATAACTAGTGAATCCAAGGAAATCTAGGGTTAGCTGGTAAGACCCAGCTAAAGATGTCACTGAAGGAAGGAATCATTTGCTAAGCATAAAGTATATGAGGTCTGTTCAGAAGGTATCCAGCCATGTAACATGAAAGACAGCAACATTTATTGAAGATGATACTAAATACAAGAAATATTGTACATAAGACAATGATGCCTCAGTCCCCTTCAAAGTAAGCACCTTGGGATCTCACACAGTTCTCCCAGTTGCCACCCGTGCCCCATTATTTTTTCCTGAATCTCATCAATTGTCTGAAATCTTTTCCCTTTCAAAGATGATTTTAGTTTTGGAAAAAGCCAGAAATCCCAGGGCACCAATTTGGGGTTGTACAGGGGCTGAGTTACTTGGGTGATTTGACGTTTTATCAAAACAAAACAAAAACAAAAAACTGAGACATAATGCATGAGTGGGTTTGTTGTTATGATGAAGCTGCCAATTACCAGTTGCCCATAGCTGCAGCCTCCTGAATCATCCGACTAGTTTCTCTGGAGGAACATTCAAGCTTAAAGAAAAATTGGATGCACATTCATTGTGCTACTTGCTCAATCATTTTGAATGTGACAGCCACACAATACACATGCTTACTCAATGATGTCTACCACTCTCACCGATTTGTACAGGGAAGTCATCATTGGTCATGCATGTGCATTCCAGTCCACTCTCCTTGGCTGCCAGGTTACACTGATGTTATGCAAACCGTTCTCATTATATTAATAAATGGATGACCTTTTTCTGGACAGACCTCATAGGCCTGGTGATTTTGCGCACATTGTTTCTTAATTTTCACAACAATCAGGTGAATTACATATTATTAGCATACCTTTTACAGATGAGAAAATGGAGGCTCAAAGAGGTTAAGTGACTTGTCCAAGGTCATGCAGCATTAAGTGACCTTGGGGGAACACATTAGAACCCTACTTAGGAAAAAATATGACAAAATTTCTACTTTCTACCTGATCACCTCTCCAGTTGAATAAAGAGCTGGTGTTGCCAGAGGTGAGTCAGAACTGTGTGGATAAGTGCGTCATGCTGGGCTGGGTGCCTGGAGTAGATGAGAATATGAAGATATATGATCAGCCTCTAGTCTAGCAGGTCCTGGAGGATGGTGTTGGAATGCAGCTGAGGTATTACACAGGCTAAATGGCATGACTGTTTATTCATAATGTCTGTACCTTATACAAAATGCTGTCTTCCATAGACTCTCAGAATGGCACAGCTGTAAGGGAATGTAAAGATCTGCAAAGTCCAGAAAAACCTATATTTTGAAGAACAGAAAACTATGATCCAGAGAGGAGAAGGGATTTCTCCAACCTATTCCACTTAATAACTTTGCCTCTTATATTGCCAGGGGATTATTAATTTTTAAATGTAATCTAGCAAATTTAGTATTAGAATTTCTAAGATAGGACTAGTCAGTCCTCTGTAAAACTTGGTGCTCTGTTTCAGAGCTACAAGATATATATGTAATGTTCTGGTCTGGTTTTCCCCCTAATATTATAGAAGCCAGCAAAATAAAAATGAAAAGAACATAAGCTTTAGAGTTACACAGATTGTTTTGAATTACTTTAGTGGAACCCATGGGAAATCCATTAACTTTCTTGAGTTTATGATTCATTATTTGTAAAAATGGGAATAATAATAGTTTGATTTTAGTCATGTATAGTCTGTGGTGCTTGGGAAAAATCTAGGTGTGTAGGTTTCAGAAGGGCCAAAGCTCAGGAGATACAGATTTGAGAATCAGCCAAGGTGAACATATATAAAATTACATACATGGATGGCATTGTCTAGGTAGAGGGATCTCCTTCACATGACATCTCTTCAGCTATTTGAGGTGAAAAGTCATGTTACCTGAATGATTCAATTGTCTAGGCTAGACATCGGAATTATCTTTGATAATTCTGCATTTGTTTTGAATTCCAACTTCTTCATTAGCCAAGTTGTCCTTTTGAGGACATATCATATTTTGATTTTACCATGCTTGAGGTGTGGCGTTTTAAAGCTGAACACAGTACTGCTGGTATGGTGTGGAGAAAGAGCAAGACTATCACTTCCGTCATTCCAAACACTCTACTTTTATTAGTTCATTTTTGGTTTCTATGTCTCACCACTGACTCCTACTCTGTATATTGATGACTAAAGCTCCTAAGTCTTTTAGCAGATACTTCTGATAAGACATATTATGAACCCCCAATCATGAAATAGTGATTGCTTGTGGTAGTGAATCTCAAACATTAGCATGCATAAGATTTGCCTGGAGATCTTATAAAAATGAAGATTCTGGGCATCTAGTTACCAATATTCTGATTCAATAGGTCTACAGTGGGGCCCAGGAATCCCTGTTTCAACGAACAAGTGACTCTGATGCAGGTCATCATTGACAATACTCTGAGAAGTACTGTCCTATGGAATGGAGAGAACTCCATTTGGCCCATTCTATTCCCTGGCAGAGCCTTGGCTTCTAGCCCCATACCTGGCCCTGCTTCACTGCAGAATGCAGCTGTGAAATGACTGTGGGATATCATCACCAGCTCCCTTTCATTTATTGATATCTAATACAAGATTTAGTGGAAAAGGTAAGACTTATTTCCCTTGTTTTTCCATTTTTTGAAGCTTTTTAGATGCTCTGGAACTGGCTGACCTGCATTAAGAAGGACACTTCATTAGGAATCCGAATAATACAGGGATAAAGGCATGGAGTTCATTGATTGGTGATTAGTGGCTTGTTACCTCTCAAAATGACTTCATATACCACCCACCAAACTATATACTTCAAGTGTATCAAAGAGTTTTATGCCAAACATTAATGACTTTAAAAGTAGAAAAAAGTGGAGGTGAATAAATTATTTATTTTTTATGTAGCCATAAAATAATATTTTATATCACAAAAAGAAAGGGCTCTATATTTGCATATGTAAAATGAAAACCTCTGTAAATCTAAAACATGAACAAAATTAAAATACAAATGATAAACAGTAAATCTGTGTGACAAATATGACAAATGTGGTTTATCCTTATTTGTAGATTCTATATTTGCAAATTTACTTACACACTCGCATTTATTTGTCACCCCCAAATCAATACCAATGGTGGTTTTGCAATCATTTGTTGACATGTTCGGAAGTGGCAAGAAATTCCATGAGGTGTATGTACATTTTCAGCTGAGGTCCAACAAGGTGATTCTCTGCCTTCTTGTTTCACAATAGCCAAGTGCTGGAAACAGCTTTAAGTGCACATCAGTGGATGAATGGATAGAAAAACTGTGGTCCATTTACACAATGGAATACTATGCAGCAGAAAGGAAGAAGGAACTCCTACTTGTTGTGATAGCATGGTTAGAACTGGAGAGTATCATGCTTAGTGAAATAAGCCAGGTGGCAAAAAACAAATACCATATAATCTCACCTATAAGAAAAACTTAATGGACAAAACAAGCAAATGAGCAAAAGAGAACCAGAGGGATGGAAATAAGGAACAGGCTGACAGTCACTAGAGGGGAGAGGGAAGGGGGATAAAGAGGGAAAGAAGGGAAAGGGTCTAGTCAAGGAAGAGGTGTAATTGATCCATGTTCATGGACAATAGGGTAGGGATTGACTTGGGGGGTGGGAGCGCAGGGCACAGGAGAGTACCAGGGGAAAATTGGGACAACTGTAATAGAACAACAATAAAAAAGGCAAAAAATTTAATTTAATTTAATTTTAATTTAAAGGGACAATATAGAAAAAAGGAAAAGCTATAAAATTAAAACCCTAAATTCTAAAACATTGTAAAACCTTCCCCTAAACACCAAAACAAAAAGAAAAACATAATAAAGCCCAAAACCCAAAGAAAGAAAAAATGGCACGGAAAAGAAACAAACAAAAGAAGATAAAAAGTGAAAACTTGGAAATTTAAAAATATACCCCCTCATAAAAGAAGCAAACTAAACAGAGAAAATCCCCCAAGAAAACAAAACAAAGTGAAAAAGAAAAACCAAAAGGTAAAATAAATCCCTCAAATAGAAAAGGAAATCACCACAAAACACAATAAAAAAATGGCAAAAAGGAAGGAAAGGAAAAGGAACATTATCAGCAGCAGCAACAACAAAAACAACAAAGAGAAAATACCTTAAGCACTAAAAAGGAGAAAAAATTCTCAAAGGACAAAAAGCACAAAAGGAAGGAAAACGAAACAAAAAGAAAAAATGTCTAGAAAAGGGAAAACCCCAATAACTATAAAAAAAAACAAAGTCTGGGAAAAATAGAGTGATTTTCTTTCTGTGGGTAGGTATGTGGAGTGGGAGAAGTACCCACAAAATGCGGCTGTCCACAGTGTCCTTTGGGAGCTGTTGGAAGGAATGAAAAGGGCATGTTATTGTAACATAGGCAGACAGGCATTTAAGTGGCTCATTACCACCATATTAACTTTTTTCCCATGTGAGTCTGGGAAGCTGACTATTTTACCCAAAGCCCCTGAGCCCTGTTTTATTTTACCAGGGTCTGAGAGATAAACATTTATTGATGGACCAGGTCTGAGATCTGTATTGTGGTGTGCCTGTTTAGATAGAGATACTGGTTTCTTTCTTCAAAGGTTGTTTGCTATGAATGAAAGCAGCTTCTGGCTGGGCCACATCGAAGTGACTAATGGGTACTGTGCTAAGTCAAGACTCCGGAAGTTGCTAACCTGGACCCAGAAAGCAATCTTTGCCATCTGTTTTTAAAACAAACAAACAAACCGAATGATTTCTGCCCATGTAAAGGGGTAAAGGGGTACAGAGTTGGAGTTGTCCGAAACAGCCAGAATCCCAAACAGCAGCAATCCAAACAGCGGGAATCTCAGAGGCATTTGGTTTTGGCTTAAGAGTATATAATGTGGTATTTTGGGTTAGCATTATTTGCGCTACCTTTAAAATGATATCTGGGTTAGGCTGACAGTTCACACCCAGAAACTGAGTTTATTTAGATGGACACAAGATAGATATGTGGAGTCAAGGTAGGGTTATGAGACCCAGAATGAAGTTCTAGGATTTATTCCTGGCTCAATCTCCTATGAACCAAGTTGTCTTGGGCAAGTCACTTAACTTCTCTTAGCTTCTTCTGGACAATTTGCCTACCTTATAGAAATTGAGTGTCTGTGTGTTTTTTTCTTTCTGATGAAAATTTTAATTAAGCCACAAATAAAAAATATAATTATATAGTAGAAGAGCTATTGTCTATGAAGTTAGGGTATTATGGTGACTTGAAATTACCATAACAAAAACAGGGTGAGACATCGATCACAAACCAGTTTGTTTCTCCACGTTCTGCCACATGCTTTTTTCCTTTTCTATTTCGTCTGCCACTCCATGTCCTTGTTTTTCTCATTTTTCTCCTGGACCAGTGAAATGCTCATTATGAACTGATATTTAGGAATCACACAACTAGATCTGAGTTGTAGTCTTGAGTGTGCCACTAATTTACTGTATATTGTTGATATTTGGCCAAGTTTCTTCTCAATTCTTCTCACTCCTAGAAAAGGGACAATTGGATTAGATAAGATACAAATTCCTTTCTACCTCTAATGTTCAGGATAGTAACTTGTAGAGGCTCTTTCTAGTCCTTGGAATCTGAGTTGGCACTGAAAAAAAGTATACAATTACAAAAACCTAAAATCATGTACTAAGCAATTCACACTGCTGGCATGCACATAGCAGAGAACACGTACACCAGCCATGATGGAAAACATTAGGATTTTTCATATTCTTTTTCATTTGGCAGGAAGAAGTTATTTATTTCTTTGAGATCAAATTGTTGCTTCTCTAACATTCCCTACAATCACTATGTTCTGTTGTCTTCACTTCCACCCCAAAATAATGCAAACTGGAAGTCTTTAGTCCCTCCTCTGGTATGTATGTCAGTTTGGGGTTGGTTGCTACATTGTCCCTTTTCTTTCCCTCTGCCCCTCCCCCTAATATGTACTTTCCATGAATCTTTCCCTATTTATTTTTTCTTTCTTCTTTTCCCTTTAGGCAGAAAGCATGACCTCAGCTGTTGGCATGGTCCATAAATGGCATTATCTGAATTCTTGGCAAAATCCCAATTGGGGAATGTTGAGCTGCCGTTGGTTCTAGGTAGCTGGAGGAAATGTAAAATTAATTAGCAACATAATTTGGGGCTTTACCTGCCTTGTAAAAGTGCACTAGTGTTTGTACTAGAAAGCACTTTCTGGCCAAAATCCTACTCCACTGTTTTAAGAAGACTTGGATTTTAAATGCAACATTTTGAAGAAAGTGGTCATTTTATTGGCAACCCCAACTTCACTAGTCCTGGGCAAGAAATACAAGAGCAAATTCTGGACTTCAAGGCTACTGTCTTGGAGTTTAAGAAGAGTTCAGTCTGCGTCTGCACTTGTCTTGAGAGACCCTAGGTTTCCAAAGATGAACTTCTGGTTTCCTTGCCTCCACTCCTGCCCCTGGTGCCTTTCTCCATAGATTGTTTTCTTGACATTTGTGTGTTTGAAATCTGAAGAGTGAATCACTGGGTGGGGGGGACCATGGCACTCTAGGCAGCCCAAATTATAGTGGACTTTGAAAAATCAAATTTATTTCAAAATAAGCAAAAATGATATAATCCAAAATTCAATGCAGATTCAATTTCTCCAGTTGGTCACTGTTAAGGGTGATGCTGATGCATTGTTTTGTCTCTGGGAAGGTCTGAGCCGAGGCTGTTTCCCAGCGATCCACAGCCTGTCCCTCCCCCTGCCTGCCTTCCAACCCATTGCCCTAGAGCTGAGCCTTCGCAGCCCGGGGTAGCGGGAGCGTGGCACAATACACTTCTGGATTCTTCCAGCTGTACTCTCACTGGGGAAAATCAACTTTGAAGTGAAGCTGGGGGTCTGCCAGGAAACTGAAAAGAGGTTATTAAAAATGGTATTTTTCAAACCACGAGTGATGTTTTGCTAGCAGAGGGTAACAGGTTACTTGGAATCTGAACTGCTTTGGGTTTTGGATTAAATTGCAAAGTTGGCTGAGATTTCAGACCCCCAGGGTCTTGAGGGCTGAGGACACAATTGAAAGCATATTAAATGCTGGCTGCATGTATACAATACTGATCAACCAGTTTAAAAAGGACAATTTACTGAAATCTGTTTATTTAGTGTCATGAATACCAAAAAATAGATTTGAGTTTAGCCTTGGCTTTTATTTAGTTTTATTTTAGATTTATTTCTTTAGTTTTATTTTAATAAACTCAGACTAAAATATTTTGAGTATGGAAATGGCCTGTATTTTTACCGTAAGCATGATATTACTTAGAATTCTACTATATTCTCCCTCATATGTCTACCCCTAACAGCTTTCACTGGTGATGATTCTATCTTAAGAATAAAAAAAAATAGTTCTTTGGAATTCTTTATAATATCACTATCCCATTCCACTCTCCCAGTTGTTTTTCCCTAACAAACTATGACAGTTTCTTAAATTGCATGATTAGCCTTAAAAAAAAAAAAAATCCTTACTGAGCATATGCGTATTGGTTTGAGAGAAAGAGGAAGGGAGGGGGAGAAATATCGAAGTGAGAATTGTGCCCTGACTGGGGATCAAACCTGCAACCTTTTGGGTGTCCGGGATGATGCTCCAACCAACTGAACCGCCTGGCCAGGACTCAGGATTAGCCTTGTAATATTTTGTTCACTTAGGTCTTTAAAGGAGTTTTGCTTTCCAAGAGCCCTCCTTCCAATACTGTATTTTTGTGGTTTATGCAGGCCTTTGGCATCATCTTGTCTGGCACATGCTTGATAACACCTGCAGCATGAAAGGGCTTTCTGTCCTTGTATCCTTTTGTTGGAGTCTTAGAGGTGTTTCCTTCTGTAATTTTGTCCCCAAGAACCTTTCCAGCCTCACATTCCCTGATTCCCCTCCATTGAACCAGTGCTCCTTCCTTAACATGCTTGGGTTGCGCTAGCTGTAGCCCCACCCTGAGCCTTGCACATGGTGGTTTTGAGCCATGCTTTCCAGGGTACCTCTGAACCACCTGACAAGCTTTCCTTGGTAAAATTCTTAGGTAAAAATTGCTTATACCTTATTATTGACTCGTAAACTGGCATTTCTGGCCTAGAAACCTGCATTTCCAAGCTGCTCTTACTTTGAACATGGCAACCTGGACTTCTGTCGCGGACTTAGCCTTGCATTGCCTACTCCCCCTTTCCATTCCTAGGCCTATAACTTCTGTCCCGCATAACTTGGAGAACAATGGCCAAAGCCTGTTGAAGTTTGTGGGAGTTTGGGGATTGGGTGAACAGTAACTTCCAAGTGTCTAATACCATTTGGGTATTTTTCTAATTTAGGACCCCAGAAGTGACTTAAACAATTAGAGTTGAAGAGGCCCTTAGACATCTTTTATATGCTGAGGAAATCAAGTCTGGGGTTGCGATTTGGCCAAGGTCACAGAGCTAGTCAGTGGGAGAATTGACATGAGAGCCTTGGTCTGTAAACTGCATTGTCTAATGTTATAGTTAGTATTCATGCTGAGATTCCTTCCCTAGCCATTTCAATTCCCGAGCAAGTCTCTACTCTTTCTCCAAATCTGCTTAAGAAGAGAAAACATAACCAATAAAGCGGTAAGCATACAGAGAATACCAAGTCAGGTGTTAGAACTTTTTAGGGCTTGATATCCCAGCTACATCATCTGAGGTCCTGCCTTGACCCCCACAGCTACCCCTCTCCATTGCGTATCTGAGGTGGAGGCTCTCTTTTTGGTGTCCAAGACAGTCCATGGAGAGAAGGTGAGGAATTGTTCTGCCTCTACAGAAGGCCAGTGCTGGCATGAGGCCAACTTTCCTGAGTTTCTCCCAGGCGAATTTCACAGTAGATGGGGGTAGGAGGAGGTACAATTGGCCCAGACTGTTTTTATTTGGTCTGCAGTGTGGAAGATCAGACGTTCTGAAGAGAATTGAAAACACTTCTTTCTTTGGATTCCTGGGGCTGTGTAGGGGGAGATTGGGCCCCACTTGGCACAGAGTTGATTACAACATTTTTAAAAAAGCTTCAATATTGTTGCCCAAGGCTGAATGGAAAGTTTTCCTTCCAGTCAGGTCTGACTCCTAAACCCCACACCTTCTTAAGCCTTTGATTAGCAGACACCTGCCACCAGGGAGACCAACAAACAAGAAAAGCTGCAAGGGGTTTCTCAGAAAGGGTGGATCAGTGGTAATGGAGAGTAGATGGGAGGAGTACAATGATTTGGCACCTCCGGGAGGTCCCTAAAGACCGAACATGCAGCTTTCTTTTTCCTGAGGTTTAAAAAATCTCACTGATTCTGCTGGAAGTAGAGTTTTTCTGACTTGACTCATTTGCCACTGTGTCAAAAGAATTAACCTATGTCCTCCATTTTTCATTTGAAGAAAGATTGCCAACCATCTCATCTTTTATCATCTTTCCTTATTGAAAATGTTTTAAAAATAAGAAACTAGAGACAGAAAATTGCTATATTACCAATGACCACTTCAGAGGAATTTGTGGTTTAGAAAAAAGTATTGGAAGAAAGCTATGATTAATGAAAAGGAAAAAAATAATAATGACTCACCAATACAGGAACTTCAGAATTACTGGGAAGGAAAGAACTTTCTAGATCCCCCAAATCAACCTGGCTTCCACGTGAGATTATTTCTTGAAATCAACCTTCTGTTAATCAGCAGAAAAAATTGTTGTCAAATACTAATGCTCATTTACATCTTTCAAAAACCACTTTGGATTGTTAAGACCAAGGGTTTTGATCTGATGGGAGGTCATTGCAAAGAGGCTCCTTCTGCAACTGGCCCTGATGAGGTGTTTACCCAGAGCGAAGCACATCGGCCTAGTTGTCCTGGTGATAGACAGCTTGGCAGCAGGAGCTGTCTGCACAGCTCTGAGGTGGGGTTGAACTGTCTGTACTGTCTCCATTCAAGTTTGGCTAATTGAAATCAGGAAGAAAAATTAATGTAGAAAGAAGGTGAAACAATTACACCTCTAGTTGGGTTTTGCATGCCTGTCAATGTGCTGGGTAAAAAAAAAAGTTTGGGGAGTTCCTGCTCTGTTTTTTTTTTTTTTTTTTACTATGTTATTGTTATACATGAGCTGGCATATTAGCCCCTAAGACAGCGTCACCAGTTGCGGCAGCATGCCAGCTTCCTAAGGACCCCAAGTGAAGTTGAGCTTAATATCTGAGACACAGGAAAAATAAGGAGAATGTCCCTGGAAGGTGACCCCACTAGCATCCAGGTAAGAACATTACATCTTTAGCCAAGAAAGGTAACACCAGGCTCAAGGCTGAAAGAAACCAAGACAGAGGCCTTTAACCTTAAGTCAATGAGACCCTAGAAGTCGTAGGCAAGAAGTTCATGTATATATGCATGTCCACTTTTCTGGAGTCCCTCGCTTTAATCAGATTCTCTAAGTAACTAAAATCCATCTAAAGGTAAGAACCACTGTTACACTGATTCAGACTTATAGCATTGGCCCTGGTTAATTTCTCCTGGAATTTAGGTATTGGGTGACAGGGGAATGGTGGAATCTTACTCATTTGCCATATAGACCCACTGGCTAGACATATTCTGGTTCAGAACAGTTGAGTGTAGAGATCATTCAGCATATTATTCTTTGGTTAAAATAAATGATGAACATCAACCTTTATTTTTCTTTAGATATGCTGTACTATATAATGTAGAGTAAGGTTTACAGAAATACAAACACACATACAAATAAAAAAGTTTCTCATCTGTTTTTAAAAAGATTTTATTCATTATTTTTAGAGAGAGGGGAAGGGAGAGAGGCAGAGAGGGAGAGAGGGAGAGAGACATCCATGTATGGTTGCCTCTCACCTGCCTCCAGCTACGGACCTGGCTAGAGACCTGGCTTCCAGGCTAGTTATGTGCCCTGGCTGGGAATTGAACCAGCAACCTTTGGGTTTGCAGGCCAGCGCCTATCCACTGTGCCACCAGCCAGGGCTCTTGTCTATTTTATGTCTATCTAACTTCATCCTGCTTTCATGCTTTGAATTGTTTCTCATTTACATGGAGTATCACAACATCCCCACTTCTCCATTTTACAGACTTACATGCATTTCTCTGTAAGTTAATAGAGTGTTATTTGATACCATAGTTTTTTGCATTTTCCTAATGCTCTTAGTTATCACTGGCTAATGAGCCTCTTTTACTTTGGCCCCCCATCTTGTCCAAATCAGCTACCATCTCCTAATGTCAAGAATTTAAATCAGGACATTTTGATGAAACTGTTCCAACTAGGAATGATTATTATTATTTTAAACTTATCAGTTTATGTGTAGAGTATACACTTCTATCTAACTTTAATCCTAGTTAGCAGTTTTTCACTTCCTCCTTTATTACTTTATTTAATTTTTTAAAGATGTTTTTCATTATTTTCAGAGAGAGGGGAAGGGAGGAAGGAAGAAAGGGAGAGAAGCATCAACGTATGGTTGCCTTTCACCTGCCTCCAGCTACGGACCTGGCTGGAGACTTGGCTTGCAACCTGGTTATGTGCTCTGACTGGGAATCGAACCAGCAATCTTTGAGTTCGCAGGTTAGCACCAACCCACTGAATTACCAGCCAGGGCTATTAATTTATTTAAATTTTTTTATGTATATTACCTTCATATTTAGAAAAAAGAATTAAAACAATAAATATCTGTTAGAGACAGGTTAACTTCTAAGGAGGTATCAATCATTTTTAAATTCCTTCAGTTAAAGGAATGTTATGATATTAAACATATATATATTACTGACATGTCTGAGATTACTTTTAGATTCAATTAACCATTTCCTGTATAGCTTGTACCTAAGAATAAGAGATCACAATGTAGGAAAAATCAGGATATTTGAAGTATATATCAAGATACAAGTCAGTTCTTGGAGAGTGAGATGCTAGCTTACTCACATGCCTGGCAGCTTTTAATAAAATGACCAAAGGTAGTCAATGACCCATTTTCAGTACATGAAAAACCTAATTCCCATTCCATCCTTGAACCTCACTTTTCCCTAGGGTAAGGCTGGCATTAAGGTGAGTATTAGGAGTGGGGTAAGGTCTTCTGTTTTACACATTAGTTGGTAATTTATAAAACAGCTGGAAGTATACCGGTTTGTTGTTTTAGGCCACATCAAAATGTCTGGATTAAAATAGCCAGGTCAAAAAGCTCCTGTTGTCAAAAAGGCTGCACAGAAATCTGAATTGATACTCAGCTGAAGTGCTGCCTCTTTCAGTGGGCTTTCCCAGATGCCCCCAGTCAAAATGAACCAGTCTCCTTTTATTCCCAAAGTTCTTATTCTGGAAGTCCATTATAATACTTGTGTTTCAGTAAACTGTCTACACAATTGACTCATCTTATTGTATTATGAGCCCTTTGAGAGTATGAGCCCTTTGAGAGTATGAGCCATGTCTTAGCCATTTTAGCTGGCTACAAAGTACCTTTCATTAATTCATTTAGCCATCAAATATGTAAAATGTATATTGTTTCCAAAGATTTTGATACTGGGGAACTTACAATGAAAATACATCATTTCTGGTCTCAAAAAGCTGGAATCTGGCCAAGCAAGAGCTTAATACATGTTGAACTACTATGTGTCCCTTTCTAAAAAATTATTTTGATTTAGAATAGGTAAAGATAATTCTACAAGAAAGACTCTATATCCCTAATTCCTGTGTCCCGAAGACTGTCATTTTTATCTTTTCAGGTGGGAGGAAGAGGAAGTTGGTATGCAAAAGGATTTGACTAAGTCAGGGTCAGTTTCCAACTTTATGAACTCCTCTAAAATTAGTAAGAGGAGATGTGAAGCCTCACTCTATATCATATTATTTGAACAAAAAAACTTTCCTACGGATCTTGTCTTTATTCCTAGGGTATATTTACCTTTGACATGGATGCATGTATCTTAGTGCTTGTTTATCTTAGGTTTAATGTGTTGACCTAGTTGTATGCATTTCCTTTAAACAAGCATTTGACTCAGCTTTAGAATATAAACTACCAGTGAACTGGCCTAAGCTTGTATAAATTTTGGTCCAAAACCTGTAAGTTGCTTACTAAATGCATTTTGTTGCTACTGATGATGCTTATAGTCATTTATGGAGTGAGGTATTGAGGCTACAGTAGATAAAACTTTCTCACAGTGACCCTAGCCGGTGTGGCTCATTTGGTTGGAGCATTGTCCTGTAAACTGAAGGGTCACAGTTCAATTCCTGGTCAGGGCACATGCCTAGGATTAGGGTTCAGTCTCTGGTTGGGGCGGCATGGGAGGCAACCAATTGATGTTTCTCTCTCCCATGGATGTTCCTCTTCCTCTCTCTCTTTCCCTCCTTTCCCCTCTCTATAATATAATCAGTAAGCCTGTCCTTAGATGGGGATAAAAAAATATTTAAAAATAAACCTTTCTTACAGTGCAGCTTAAAACTCTGAACCAGCATTTCAAAATGTGAATGATATGTCTAAAAATGTTCCTGACACTCTATCTTGAGTATATCATGTTAACACTGTGCTATTATTTGCAACTTTATTTTCCTTCAAATTAACCTTTAGTTCAGGGTTTCTGTGAGTTTGCTTTGGCTAAGTACAGTCAATACATACCAGAAAAGAAAGTAGCCTCTTACGTTAGATGTAAGAAGCTTTCGGGAACCCTGTACACTCTCCCCAACACCCCTAAGCATTTTCGTCAATTCTTGTCCAATGGGGTAGCTCATCCGATAGGGTGAAGATAATATGTAAAATCTGCTTTTCTCAATATCTAAGCAAAATGCCTTTTATTATTAATTATACAAAATCAAAACTCCAAATAAATACAGCTTATAAAAACCACTGACGTTATACTTTAAATTATTTAATTTAAATAGTGTATAATTAGTTTTCTTTAAATCTGAGTTAGTACAATATAATATCATTTATCTTTATTAATACCAAAAATAACCACAACCACATTAATACTTCATAGAATTTTGGTATCTGATGATCTATACATATCAGACAGCATCCAATTAAAATATCAGTATAGCTTTCATTCATCAAAGAAAATATTTTATTCTAGCTTTCAAAACAAATTTGAGGATTTATATTGGGTTTGAATGAACAAAAATGGCCCACTTAAAATGTGGAAGCAAAGCTTTCTTTTGGTGGAAACTGAAACCAGTGTATACATTCTAATCAAAGATCTGTCCCATGTGGCATTTTTCAAAATTTTAGAAGTCTACTTTGCCAAACCCTTAGCCACCTTCACTGCTTTTGCTTTGCTGTCCCCTTCCCTTTCTCTCGCTTTGCCTTTAGCCTTTTTCCTTTCCTCTGGTTCATACTCTCCATGCTGGTCTAGAAGACTCTTTTTTGTTTCTCTAAACATCAGTCCCCATTTTCATGTCATCTTTTTCATCTTTCATTATACACAGGGGTTTCTTTTCAGAATGTTTGGGGACCACTGCAGTTGCTACCTTTTGAGCATCTTTCATTAAAACATCATTATCTATTTTAAGAATACTTGTAAGTGTGATAAGCTCCTTTGGGGCATTTTTTTTCCTCTTTTCAGAACACACATTACTTTGACTTATTCTGTAAGCTTTTAGCCATTTTTTATCTGAAAAGGCTTATCACTCACAGTTCACATGCTCATGGTGATCAAAAGTCCTCAACTCTGATTGTTTGAAGGCCAAATGAATTGACTACAGACTAATAAATGGTTATACCGAATGAATAAGCTCTGAGACAGGACTGACCTGTTGTTAGACTGAATTATCTATTTGACTGAAGTAATTGCTCAATTGGATTGACTGGCAGAATATTTCCTTGACCAAATTGACTTACTTTTTTTTTTTTATATTGACTTAAAGAATGAACTTGACTATTTGTAGGACTGAATCAACTCTTTCCCTGCTAGAGATAATCAACTAATATGTTACATCCAAATAGTTGATTTCATAGCACTATATTGACCATGAGCAAACTTGGAAAAGACTTACATAATTGAACCTTTTAATCTCCTTGGAGTGTAGGAAGTCAGAAGGAATAAGTCTGAACTGAGGATCTGATTGAGAAGTTTCTAGCTTCCAGAAAGTACATGTCTTCTATCTAGGCCTATTAACTGCACACAGAGAAGCCCATTGGTCTGATGAATTGGAGACTTGTGCCGTACTTCTCTTGTAGGAGAGCATAGCCTTCCAAGAGCAACATCAGCTCTCTGCTGGGCACTGGCTTATTCTTGGAACCAGATGAAAAAGTTAAAATTAGTTATTAGGAATTGTGTGTGATCTGCAGAAGCAACTGAAGTAAGTCATTTCAGAAGTAACATTAGAAGTAAGCGCACTGGAGGAGGGTAGAGAAAAATACATGCTAAAAATACACTTAGAATTTATTACAAGCATAAAGTCATTATAACAGACTTCTGGAAACCAAAACACAACTACTCTATCTGCTGGCAGGTGAGTGGCTGGGATACAGATGAGGCAATTAGAGTTACTCCAATGTAGTGAATCCTCATCTTTGGATCAGTTTTCCTAGAAAAAGCTATTGGATGAACTCTTCCTTTCCCTTTCTAGGTCCATTGTCCCAGAATTTCAAAAAGGACTCAAATATATTTCCTCCTTTCACAGTTAACCCTCCATTCAAATTGCCTTTTTCAAATCCTCTATTGTTTTGAGAGACAGTAAATATCTTTCATCTTGGGTAGTCTGTGACTTTAGGGTTAATAAGGACTGATGGTTCAACCTATACTACAAATCCAAATGTCTAAAAATCAAACACACTTACTTTCTGCACACAGCTCTGGTGCCTGCTGAGCTGTCCCTTTATAAGTGTCATTTATGGAGGAGTTTGTGTGGGGGTCTGGTGTAGTCTGAAGTTGGTTACCAGGTGTGTTGGTTCTAGGACTTTTTGGAGGAAGTCTGGTACAAGCCAAGGTCATTATGCAGTGTGTGCTCAACTGAGAGTTTTCTGATAAAGCCTACAAAGTGATCTGCAGATGATTGCTACTTGTGCTAGCCTTGGAGGCACCGAGGAGAGGCTAAGCAGTGAACCAAGGCTGGCTGCCACTAGTTCTGGGCTTGGCTGCTTAGCAAGAGGTATGGAGCACACTGAGACCAGATGCTACTTGTTTGGGGTTTGTGAATCTTTGAGAGATTTTAGGAAATTCACAGCATGAGCCAAAACAGGTCATTTGTATGGGAAATCTTTTGGAAGCATCTTGGTTGGGCCCACAAGTTGGTTGGGGTAAGATCTCAGGGAATCACTAGGGTGGGGGAAATCAGCATTAGTCAGGTTGATGGAGGCTCAGACTCGGTGTCCACGTGTTCCTGCAGGCTGGGGTGGGGGGCAGGTGGTGGGTTAGCAAAGGAATAATGGTGTCTGCTGGGATACAGCTTCCCCTCCATTCCATGTACTGAAGCCAGCAATTCAGTTCCTTTCTGTATTCATCTCATGGTTTCAAGCTGCTGCCCCAGTGCTGGAGCTCAGAGGGAGTTAGTCTGTCTGCAAGTAACTCCGTGCAGAAATCCTTTAAGAGGAATGCCTGGAACTGTAGCAGTCCTCTGTCTCACTTAGACGAAATCTCCACTAATTTCTACAGACATCATTTATGGGTCTTCTTTTCCTGGTTCTGGAGCCCTGGGCTGGGGACCCCTCACTCCTCAGGAGGGACTCCCACAGTTGAGTTATCCCTCTCGTTTCTTAACCACCACACCTTTAAAATGTGACCAGTTCACATCTCCACTCCTTCTACCAGTTTCAAAGTGGCTTCTTCAGTGCATTCTTAGTTATAGGACGTCTCTTCAGCTAGAGTTCAGAGGTTCTCAATGATGGTTCTGTAGTTTAGTTTTAATTTTGATGTGATCGTGGAAGGAGGTATAAACAATGTTTACCTACTCTGCCATCTTGATCAATATTCTGACAATAGTTTTTATTGTCCTGTAAGTACAGTGATAAGGAAGCATGAACTGGAGTTTCTAGAGTCTACCCTATGGGATTATAAGG
The DNA here is from genome assembly GCA_004026585.1 of Noctilio leporinus. Classification (NCBI taxonomy): domain Eukaryota; kingdom Metazoa; phylum Chordata; class Mammalia; order Chiroptera; family Noctilionidae; genus Noctilio; species Noctilio leporinus. Next base: position 50,467 of record PVIW01008355.1, read on the forward strand.
GCTCATTGAAGACACATGAATGTCTTTTGTTTTCCTGTATCTATTAAAAAGAGTGCAGATACAGAGTTAGGGCTCAGTAAAAATATGTTGTTGTTCTTGTTATCTAGAGTCTAGCATCTCCATTGATAATGAGCCCTGTGGTGGGAGTTCAGGGCTTAGGTTTCCCCTTGGTAAAGTTATGTGTATGAAATCATAGATACAAATACTTCTTTCTTTTACGATTCATTCTTCTCTTCCTAACACAATACACATAGTAGTTGGAAAAATTCAGTCACACATTGGATCTGACCCTCTACTAGATGCTCAAAGCTGTGACCTTATTCTTTTTGGTTTTGAGAGCCTTGCTAGGTAGAATTTCATGCTACATAAACCCTGAACCATTAAGATTCAAAAGAATAGGCTGTAAAAGTCAAGTTCATTTTTCCCCTAATATTAAGATGATATCCAGTAGAGGAATTGTAGCTGAACAGAGATAGAACTGAATTCACTCTTTTAGACTTAGTAATATCCCTTTGGGAAATTCTAAGACTGGCTCCTCAAAGAAATCTGGGAAAAGACTATTGACTGTGGACAACTGATTTTGTTTTGTCCTGATTCAGAAGCCTTTGCCACAGGCCTTTAATTTATGGCCAAATGGTGGTTTGTGACCCCAGATTTTTACAAACCTTTAGATATGAAGCTTGTGTTATATCCTTGGCTTTCTTGCAAGAGGAGAAGTGAGTAGAAATGCAATGGAGGTAAAAATCCATGGCACAGGCCTAGCCTATTTTTTTGGTTGGTTTTTAAAAATATTATTGTTTTAAGGCCCATTATTAGCTGGTAACTCTCAAGCTGTCAAATTCTGCTTGATTTTTTCTGAGTTTATTTTCACATAAGGGAGAGATACATCATGTCTCTCATGAATAATTATAAGAGGAAGTTTAGTTGGCTTTCCTCAACAGTGGGTTATTCTCATTATTTTGGTTGGGAGGAAGAGAGAGAGAGATATGGAGAGAGGGAGGGAGGGAGAGCAAGAGAGAGAGAAAGGATAAGGTGACAAAAGGAGGGGGAGAACTTTCTACAATCAATCAAAAGCAAAAGAAATAAAAAATTATGGAGACTATCTTAATAGGATAATACAATTAAGCTATGCTAAACAAGGTTAAACCTGTTGTCATTTTAAAAATTCCAATTTGTCCTCTTGCTTTCTGAACTAAAAGATTTGCTCCCAATGGGATGGATGTAATACAACAACAATAAAATTACATTAAAAAAATTTGCTCCCAACAATATTCCCAATTAAATGATTGATCCTAGACACAAAGAGTTGGAGAAAAGAAAGATGAAGCGAGGTGTTGTACTTGACAACTATTCAGGCCTGATTCAAATTATTTTCTTCTGTCTAGCTGTCTAAAGCTGAAAAATCCATTTTGTTAAAATTTATTTGATCGTTATAGCTATGAAATTGTAGTCTATTCTACAGTCAGGTTGGGAAATAGTGGGGGAAATGAAGCTCTATCACCAAAGATATTTCCTAACAGATACTTTGATAACCAGAGTACAATACTTATCATGTGATATAATGTGCATTTTTCTTTGACATTGCTCAGTGGAACACACTAATAGTATGAAGTAAAAGCAACAACATAAGATTTAATAGTTCCTAAAGTTGTACAGTGACACCCTTGATAAATTCAATTTGATTTCAAGCAATAGAGACCAGTTTTCTTCTGCAGTAATAGGTTCAGCTATTTTGTACACTTCAAGGGTACTCACATGACAGCCATTTTACATTGCTGTAACTATGACAACCTGAGTTTTATATGGAAGCCTTCTAAAAACTGACATTGCCCATCACCAAACAGATCTTTAATAGTTAAGCAGTGAGTACACCGCATTCCTTACCCTCCTTTCACCAATGTTTGAATCACTCCCCTGAAAGGAAGCCCATTCCATTTTTAGAATTCTCTTATTTAGACACAGCACAGCATTATTTAAATAGTATGATCTTCTCAAATCTAAGCAGACCTAGATTTGAATCCTGTTTCCACACCTTACTTGGTAATACTGAGGTAGTTGCTTTATCTCCCTGAACTTCAGTTAGCAAATTCTCCCATATACCTCTACTTGGGCATAGAAAAGAACTTGAGACTTTCTGAATATCATAAGAAATACTTAAATCTTCACCATTAAGTACTTTTATGATAAGGCTTTGGTCATTGCTTGTTATTGACTCAGTCAGTATCTTCCAAACTGGGTAGACTTCCTCCACATAACCATACCCAACTCTGGAGTATGTTAATATTTACACAATTTTCAAGTCACCCAAGCCATCCCAATAATGGGTCTTTTTAGTAGCAGATAGAATTTGTTCCCTGGAAGCAGATGTTTTTCTTACCTTGTCTCTGCCTTTTGCTCATGCTGTGCCTCAAATCTGAAAAACCATTTTATTCTTCTACCAATAAATATAAATCTTATTCATTTTTCAGGGCAATATTCAATTTCAGCCTCTATCAGGAAGCCTTTCTTGATTGTTCCAAAATGCAAAGCTCTCTCCAAACTCATGGAACTCATCATACATACAAGTATTATAGCATTTGCCTTAGTCAGTAGAAAAATATTTTAAAGACAGTCCACATTTGTGGCATGCCTACCATGTGCCAAAGTGTATAGGGAATTTAAAGAGTACATAAACAAGAACTTGGAACTAACACAAAGATGTAGCTAATTATTTGGATTTGAAATAAAGCTAGTCATAGAGCAAGATAGCATGGATGGACCTGGAGATTATTGTGCTAAGTGAAATAAGCCAGTCAGAAAAAAACAAGTACAATATGATTTTACTCATATGTAGAATCTAATGAACAAAATAGAAACAAACTTATAGATACAGACTACAGCTATCAGAGGGGTGAGGTGTTGGGTGGCTGGGTATAATAGGTGAAGGGATTAAGCATAGACATAGACTATGGTGATTACCATACAGAAAGGGGGTGGGGTGTGGGCAGGTAGAAGAGGGTGAAGGGGATATAAATGGTGATGGAAGGAGACAAATTTGGGTGGTGAACACAGGATACAATATACAGATGATGTATTATAAAAGTGTACACTTGAAACATTTTTAATCAATGTCATCCTTATAAATTCAATTAAAAATTGAAAGAAAAAAGCAAAGAGGTTTGAGCTGAACTTGGCTGGAACTGTCAGCAATTAAGGTTAAATGAGGCATAAATGCCTCCTAAGCTCATAAGGTTGGTGACCTCATAAGAAGTAAAAGAGACATTGTAGGTCTCTCTCACTTCATACAAACACACAGGAAAGACCACGTGAAGACAGTGAGAAGGTGGCCATCTACAAGCCAGGAAGAGAGATCTCACCAGAATCCATCCTTGGCACATTGGTCTTGGGCTTCTAGCCTTCAGAACTGTGTGAAAATAAATGTTTTGTTTAAGGACCCAGTCTGTAGTGTTTTCTTATGGCCACCCAGAAAGGCCAAAACAAATACTTACTTTTTAATATTGCGAATGTTAGTTTAAAGCAAACGATCTTCAAAAATGTAAAAGCCATAGTCCTGTATTTCAGTCTAAAGAGCAGATATTCTAAGCTTGGATAGTAACAAAGGAACATACTAGCTTGTAGAGTATGCCTGGTTTGAAAGTTTTCTTTTGTATGTTACATGTATCTTAGTTGGGACCTGATTCAAAGACTAGAATGTATCTCTATATCCTCCTCATTTTGTGTGTCTTCTATCTTTTACTCCAAGGTATTAATGCTATATACTCTGTTTTTCCCTTTGAAGGCACCAAAACAGAGATGAAAAGAGACAGGTTTAGTCTAAAGCACCAGTTTCCATTACCTTAAGCTGCCTCAATGGTTTGTGTGATGGGGTGAAATTTCTCACACTTGGTCTCAGGCCCAAACTATATGCAATACTTCAATCAAATTACTTGTGACATATTGGAGTGAGTGCCTAGGGACCGTAGGCTCCTTAAATATTAAAGAAAGGCCGAATACTTCTTTTACAAGCACTGAAGTAAAGGGGGATAGTTATCAAAATTCCTACTTGTCATAAAGTTATACCCTGATGTTCAAAATGTTCTGTTTTTCACAAGACAAAAAGATGCATAGTCCCAAGACTATGTTTCAAACTATAGATTTCAGGAGTGTCATTCAAAACACTCCACGCTCCAGTCCTGACCTCCCTTTAAGGTCTAATCTATTGTACATACTTATTCTTTCAGTTTAGTTCCATATACATTTATTGGAGTGTCTGTGCTGTACCTACTGGCCATCACAGTGCAGTACTGACCCTGCACTGTGGGGATAGACAGACCAATCTATCTATAGTGCCTTCTTTAAGAAACTCAAAAGCTCATAGTGTCAGAGGGTAAACTTCTAAAGCTTCATGCATGGTTAATGGAATTATAGGTGCTTGTTCTATGTAAAGAAGTCATAGATGAGGGAATGCGAGCCACCTCTGTTCCATTCCTGGCCACTGGTTTTGCTGATAGCCTTGGGAGACAATGGGAAGTACAGAAAACATCTCAGAAATGTGAAGTGTAAATCTGGAGTTCTAGCCTTGTTGTGTTCATCCTGGCAAGTCCCTTCTTGCAAGATATATACAAAGCAATATTGTTATCCTGCTTAACCATACAGAGGAATTGAACAAACCTCGAGGAATGAGGTATAACCATCAGTGCATATTCTCCCAGTAGTGAATCTTTGTACCAGAATAAGAGGTTTTCCCCTTCTGACAACTTTGGAAGAAGCTTGGAAAGCAGGAAATATGTTGATATTCCAGCTATCTGAGGATGTACAAATTTCTCAACCTGTAATTATCTGACAGTACAATGCTGGGGATATCAGGTATACAAGTTACACCTACATTTACTGTTGATGCCCTGTTCAGCCCTAAGACATCTATAACAGAGCTGCGGGTGTTTCAGCTGAGATAAGGGAAAACTGGGTGAGGGGAGGAGTCGTTGCAGTTTTATATCAGAGAAATTTGAGGTGGTAGGCAGGGAGGAGGATCTGGACTTTTCTACTGTGCCCTCTTTGCTGTGGGCCCTATTTCTCCATGGATTCCAAAGGCCAAGAGGGGGGATGACATGTGAAGAAGAAGGAGAACAAAGACTGTTGCACAAATTAAGGCTTGGTGTTTGGGCAAAAAGGATGTTTGGGAGGTCAGGATTCTGAATTCTAGTCTCAGTTCTGTCATTGACTTGATGTGTAACCTTGGGCAACTAATTTCTTAGTTCAGACCCTCAATTTCTTTATATTAAAAAACTAGTTGGATTAATTTATCTGCAAGGTAATTTCTCACTCTGACCTTCAATACTTTTGAGTCCTCCAACTTCTCAAGAGCAGGAGCAAATACCAAGACTGTCAGGCATCCCAAACTGAAAGTTATGGAATATAAAGTAAAATAAAACAATTTCAGAGTACAAAAACAGTAAGTATGCATTGTGTTTTTAGTATTCCACTTTATGTACTCTTCATATTTCCCAGGATATTTTTGTATTGTCCTTAGAAATAATCCAAATGTCCTGGTAATAGCAAATGTTTTACCATTCTGATTGCATCTCCTAAATTGCCTCATTTAATCATAAAGGACTTTAGAATGTCAATTGTTTTTATCAGAAAGCAAAATGCTCAATGTTTTCCTCAGAAAATATGGTTGCCATAACTCTGTAGCACTCACCTGATCTTTACTTTCTAGGTTTTTCTCATGCAAATTATTTTATTGGTATATTTATTTTCAAAATAATCTTCTCGGATCACTTATTAATCACAAATAACATGTATTTGGGGACATAAAAAACATTTCCCCTGGCTGGTGGCACAGTGGATAAGGCATCAGCCTGCAAACCCAAAGGTCACTGGTTCGATTCCCAGCCAGGGCACATAACCAGGTTGCAAGTCAGGTCTCCAGCCAGGTCCGTAGCTGGAGGCAGGTGAAAGGCAACCATACATGGATGTCTCTCTCCCTCTCTGCCTCTCTCCCTTTCCCCTCTCTAAAAATAATAAATAAAATCTTAAAAATGTTCCTAAAACTAGGATTTTACAGTGAATACTTGGAGTAGAGAAAAAGGTCAACTAGGTTTCTACTGTAAGGTTCTAGGATAATTAGAGGTAGAATAACCTGGGGAAGAGGGAAGACTAGCAGTGGAAAGCAGGAAGAAGAAAGGAAGTTTCAACTATCCTTTGTGTATGGCCTCTGCTTGTAGAGATTCAGGGCCAGAGAGTTTGGACTTAGGTGAAAGAGCAGGTAAGGGATGCTGCCTGGATTTTTATCCCCAGCTCAAACTTTTCCTAAATATGAGACTAGAATTTCAAACAGCCTATTCTATCTCTCCATACGGCACTTCAAACTCATTTATCTTTAAGAGTTTCTCTTCTCCTGAATTTACTGTTCCTGTTGATGGCACCACCATTTTTATTTTCCCAATCACTAAGACCAATAATCTTGGCAATATTTCTGGTTCTTCCATTGTCCTGCTAAATCCAGTCTGTGACCATCACATGTGGATATTTTTTCATAATCTTTCTTACAACCAGCAACTCCTTTGCATGCTCAGTATTACCACCCTCATTTGGGCCTTCATAAATTCTCACTTAAAATATTGTAATAACCAAAAAAAATATTGTAATAACCTCTTATTTGATCTAGTCCATCTAAACCATATCAACTTCAATCGATTAAGACCTACAACAGATTGACTTTGGGGGGAACGGGTAGGTGGGGAGGGGGACAGAGGGGAGCAAAAAGGGGATGGATGTAATACAACAACAATGAAATTTTTAAAAATTAAAAAAAAAAACCTACAACAACCTTTAGTTTAGTTTATTTTCCCACCAGTGGTGTTAGAGCTAGTTTATGGGGAGATAATTGTCTGTTTTTAGCAGTGCAAGTGCATTTTGCAATGAGAGGAGATGAAATAGCATCAATTTTCAGGACTTTTTGGAATAGAATGGAGGAAATTTCAGGAGTTCGTGTTGGGCTAAGGAATATTGCTCCCATAATTAGATGTGTGTCTAACTCTGAAACACTCCCATTGTGTATTTTCTCTCTTAATTTTCTTTTCTTTTTTTTAAATTTTATTGTTGTTGTATTACATCCATCCCCCTTTTGCTCCCCTCTGTCCTCCTCCCCACCCACCCACTCCCCCCAATCTCTCTTAATTTTCATGGTAATGCACAACCAGCACCTAGAGCTTTTCTCTTCGCCACAACGTAAGATTTGGTCTTCTATGCTTCTCTCCGTATATGCCTGTATCAGTTGAATGCTTTTCTGTTGCTTTCTGCTCTCTAGCTTCATCTGATCCTTCTCACAGATGTTGGGGATTCAGGGATTCCCCTTAGGTTTTAGTGTCTCCTCCCTCATGACCAACCCTGGCCTCTTACTGCAGTCATGTTTCCATCACTCACATGTACTTGGCCACGTGGCAGCTTTGCTGATGGGCTCTGCAGCCATCTCCCACAAACGCAGGCCAAGAGGTGACATTCAATCTATCCACAGAGTATACTTCCACCCTGCCAAAGCTGTAAAACTGTCTGGAATTGTAGTCCCTTCCAGTTATGTGCACTGAGGCACCTGCCAATGACATTAATCAGTTTCCTAATGATTTCATAGAACAGCAGGTAGAGTTCAGGTGGCTTGTAGCAGGACAAAGCAACCCTGGGCTAGTTTTTTAGGCTCAGACATCCTAAAACTCTTAAGTCACAAGGCAAAAGAAGGCAATTGGATGTCTCTGGAACCTGTTCCAAAAACCAGAAAACATCCAGGCAGAAGGCACAGGAAAGGTTAGAAGAACACACATGCCCTAACTGTTGGGCAAAGGCTGCCTCTCCAATAGAGGGTCTTATTTTACCTAGCCAATCAGGGGTCCCAGCCCAGTCACCTCAGGACTGCCATTCTTTAGTGGGTCTGCTTGTCTGGGCCTAAGGGCAGCTTTGGAGGGCTTGCCCAGTGTCCCAGGCATGTATAATGCTTCCACCTAACTCAAACCACATGCAGAAGGATCATGTCATACTTGGCACATAACCAATTGAGAAAGGCATCAGAGGGTGTCCAGACCTCAACTTGTTTGAACAAATGTTCAAAAAAACATTTCTAAGGGGATATTTCAGAAAAACATACTCACTGAGGTCTTAAAACAGATGTTCAGGCTCTAGGATTGTGTTGCTTTGCAGCCATTATTATTGAATGCTAAAAGTAGAATCAAATCACTTCAAGGTTTGAACTACAGTGGCTCTTCAGATTTTTCTTGTACCTTTATTACGGGCAGGGGGAAGGATGGCTCGGATAACAGAGGATAATGCTGAGGAGGTAGCATTCTTTTGTGCTTTAGTGTGATGGCTTCAGAGTTAGGCATGCAAAGGCTTAGATTCCAGACTAGCTGAGTGACTTAACCTCTCTGAGCCTCTGTTTTTTCATCTGTAAAATGGAGGCAATAGCATTGCTTACTTGATAGATTGGTGAAGAGGACTAAAAGAGATATCACATACAAAGAGTTTGCATAGTGCATATCATGTGTTAGGCACTCAATAAGTGCTAGACAATATTGTTAACGTTACTACTAGAAGTACTTTCACCTCTACTGCTTGTTCTACTACCACTAAGGCTATATACAACAACTACTTAGTAGTAGTAGTAGTAGTAGTAGTAGTAGTAGTAGTAGTAGTAGCAGTAGTAGTAGTAATGAGGTCTTCTCCTAAATGAGTTGGGGAGTTGAAGAGAGCCTCAAGGTCATGATTTTCTAGCTTACATGGAAGGTGGTACTATCAAAGAGGAAGGTTGTAGAACTAATATTTTAGCTTGGAATAGGGCAAATGCAATAGCAGTGTAAGGACCTCACGTTTATCTCTTATTTCACACGCAAGCTCCTCCATTCTTCATTTGTTTTCTATGGGACCTAGCCCAAGCCACTTTAGATTGCTAGGTTTCAGTGACTACCCTTTAAAATAAAACTCCCTGGCACTTATTTGTAATCCACCTGGACTATACCAGAGGCACAATCTGTGAATGGCATATGGTACATGCAAACTAGTTCACAAGGAGCATGGTATCAACCTTTAAAGTCACACTAAGCTAACTGGCTCCTAATCTCAAGACATACTATAACCACCACCAGGATCTTTGTTAATTATTGTCAAACAGTGACCCCTTGGTCTCATTGTCAGATAGAAGCGTGGTCTTACTTTCAATATAGCCTTCACCTTGGTATTTCACATTTGTCCATCTATGTTTGTTAATTCATAAAGACTCTGAAAGGAATTTCATTCATTCATTTACTCATTCATTCATTCAACAAATATTTATTGAAAAACTACAACATTCCAGACAATGTTCTAGGGCCTGGGGATACAGCAGTTAAACAAAGCACCTGCTATCATGAATCTTACAGTCTGACTGCTTAGTCTGAAACAAATGGTGCTCAATACTTTTCAACATGGTGTGTCTTGTGGGAAGAATGGTTGGGTGAAGAGGAAAAAGATATTCTTAAATCTTTCCTGAAAAAATGTTCAGAGGGTGGTTTGGAAAAGGGCTTTAGTAGTAATATAACTGTATTTTGACTTACCAGATTAATCTAGTTTCTGTAAATTATATAGCTAATATGTAGTATAGCTAATGTAGTATATTGTATACGTATATTACCTTTGAAATACAAAAATGTGCAGTTCATAAACTTGCTCTGAAGCCAATTTCAAAAGCATCTCAAAAATATTCTGAGAAATAGCACAATCAAGATAAGTATATACATATTTATTTCCAAGGGCATTACTTTGAAAAGCATAGCATGAATTTGGATGCATAAGTTCTAGCATGTTCCTAAAATAAATATTAAGTTAGCAGTTAATTTGTTTAAAAGCAGTGAAATTTAAAAAAAAAAAACAAAACTTGAATTAAAAACCAGTTAGCTTTTTTTATATGTACTCATAACATGTTTGGACTTAAAGTCATACAACTCAGTAAGTAGTTAGCTTACTTTTAAAAGCATTGAATAAAACATTTCTTTGCATTTAGTTTCTTATAGTCAATTCAAACATAGTCTTCTGCATATACACAGATCTTAAAAAGTACAGTACTATAGTTATTTGACCATTAACTATGTTATGTTACATTTTTAATATGCAAGTCAACAACCTTCTGGTTATATGACAGGCTTGCAGAAATACTGCCTTCTGGTTTGATGCCAGTGTATGATCAAGTTCCTTGTATTTAACTAGTATTTATGGTAGAGGAAGAATGTTAAATCAGGAGTTGTAAACAAGTCCTAAGAAATGTATATAATGTTTGTAAGTCATTCCTAGAAATTGTTCACTATGCTTGTAATGTACAACTAACAAGGTACCTGAAATATATAGGAGACCTTCAAGATGCTAATTGGTTGCCCCTGTGCAACCCCTGGATTGTAACATTTACTTTAACAATTCTACTTATTTATCTGTTTATATGCATAGATAGTAATTATAATTCTAATAGTGATGGTATTACCCCTGTTTAGTCATATTTCCACTGTGAAGCCCTTCTAGTGGCTTCAGACCACACTGACCTCTCTTCTCTTTGAACCCCTCTAGCCCTTATTTAACTCAATTTTCTCTCTATCACTGAATTGTGCTAATCTAATTATTTACTGTACAATACAATATTTTTCATGTATGCTTTGTACTTGTGGTGACCATATTTTCTTTTTTTTTAAGTTTATTTATTACTTTCAGAGAGTGAGGAACAGAGACAAGAGAAGCAGAGAGGGAGAGAGACATACATGTATGGTTGCTTTCCACCTGCCTCCAGCTATGGACCTGGCTGGAGACCTAGCTTGCAACCTGGTTATGTGCCCTGGCAGGGGAATCGAACCAGTGACCTCTGGGTTCGCAGGCTGACACCTCATCCACTGAACCACCAGCCAGAGCTGACCATATTTTCTAAACAAAAAGTCAAGCACATCTAAAAATTTAGGTAGACTATTTGAAATTAGTCTACCTAATAAAAACAGGTGTTTATTTTTGTGTGTGTCAATCACCTATTAAATATTCAATATTGGCTACTATTGATACAAAGATAAAGGATACAAGGTAAAATCAAACAAGTCACAAATAAAGGACACTGATATTCTTTGCAGTGTCCAATACAGAGAAGCATTGCCCAAATGTACTATCACCATGTATGAGAAATGATGTAATGATCTTGAAAAAGAAAAAAAAAAAATGTGTGGGAAGGGAAGGAGGTCAAGGAAGGTTCCAGTAGCAAATGATATTATAAAAAGATCATATCATATAAAACATTATATAAAGATAGTGTAAAAGGATGAGACCTCATTATTCCGAAAGACAGAAATGAAAGAGGTTTCATTAAAGTCTGTAAGAATGTGGATTGGGGGGTAGGGGGGAGGGAGAGGTAGAGGGGTAGGGGGGAGGGAGAGGTAGAGGCAAAGATGGGGAGCAGCTTAGACAAGAACCTAGTATAAAGGAACCATGGACATGGACAACAGGTGGGATTGACTTTGGGGGGAATGGGTGGGTGGGTGGGGGGACAGAGGGGAGCAAAAAGGGGATGGATGTAATACAACAACAATAAAAAAAAAAAAAAAAAAAAA